>OVBA01005631.1:0-19386 GCA_900406435.1 Lepidium aucheri
CTACTATGTGAGTAGACTTCACATGAAGTCTACTCTCTGCAAATTTTCTAATTAAACAAAAATCGTAAGTTTTAAGAATTAAACCAAAGATTTGTGAAGTTTTTGGCTAGAAATGAAGAGAGAATGAGAGCTAATGTTGGTGAAAGTTGTGAAAAAGCATAATAATGAAGAAAGAAAGGCATTTAGAGCTTTGATTTGGTTGGTAATGGTAGTTGGTTGAATTGAAGATGAATGACATTTTCGTAAATATTTAAGGCTACAAGGATATTATAGTAGTTTTGCATTGTGCTGAAACTTAAAAAAAACATAAAACTAATGGCATTTTAGAAATTATATGAGGTTACAGGAGTAAATAGTAGAGTGTCTAAGAGAGAGAAATGAGGAGGTTATTTTACCCATTGACCATAGTCAATGGGTTAGTTTAGAAAGAATCCCTTAAAAATTTGTATCTCTTATTTAAATAATAAAAACGACTTGGATCAATTTTGGTTCACGTTTTTAATTAAAGAATCAAATAATAAAAAAATATTTTGTTTTTTTTTGAATTTTCTTAAAAAATAAGAACAATTCGCAAAGATTTGAAACTTTGCAAGTACGGTCAATAATTTTTTTTCCTCAATCAATTAAAAATGAATTCGCAGAATTTATCAGACTTGCAAATACTTGTTAATATTTGTTTTCTTCAACTAAAAACAAATTCGCAGAATTTATTAGACTTACAAATACTTGTTAATAATTTTTAACTATGTCGAATACTGCATATTCTACCTATAAGTTATGTTCATTTATCATATATTATCTCGTTCAATGTCAAAAATGATTTTGTGGCCTCTTTTCTTGATATAATTTTTTAATGAGAACTTTCAAACTACTGATAAAAGGTTTTTACTTGTTGAGTTCGACAGCTGAAATTTTTGATTTGTTTCATTTGTTGTTTGTTAAGTTATATGTTTTATAAAACAAATAACACTAAAATTTAATGTGTTTCTCAAATGATTACTTGTATATTTTGTGGGAGATATTTGCTCTCAAAATTCACCAAATGTAACCAAATGTACTATTTATAATAAACAATGTTTAATGGTTCTAGACTTAACTTGGAGTAGGTGGGCTTAATACAAACCAAATAAACTCTATTTATTTTATATTTCTTTTTCGTTACTAACCATAACCATTATAAATAATTCAAAAAACGTGCCAAAAAAAATAAGTAAAGATCATTGTCATGGGGCCTCATGGCAATAATTTTACAAACTCAAGATCTCAACCGTTCATAGTCAGTTTAACGAATCTGACGGCTATAAATCCGCGAACTGCTAAAGCTCATGAGGCCTAATTGTCGCATGCACAGTTTCTCCTCCGGAAGAATTGCGACTTCAAATAAAGAAGAAAAAATATGATAACTTCTGAAGGCGATAATCCCGAGTCCAAATTATCAATTAGTAAGTTCACTTAACTCTCAAGTTAGGTTTTTCTTATATATTTTCTCTCATTTTTCGTACTCAATTTTGATTGTTATGTGATGATTTTGTATCCAATCCTCCAGTAATTCAGTAAATCAAAAACTTTCTTTCTCCTTGAACAATTCTACTTTAGGGCTGAGATAAGGTGAAGCTTGAGATTTTCTTAGTTTTGGTAGGAGAACTGAGACGATTTTGGTCTAAATCTATAGAAGAAATTTCAAAAAGGTCTGATTTTTAGCTTCATAGTGTCTCTATGACTGTTGATTTCGATTCTAGAGGCCTTAATTGATATTTTTCATGATGTTTTTGATTCATTAGTGATTCTTAAGTCAACCTTTTTGAATTCCCAATTTCCTGTGATTAAATTTGGTTTTATGTTTCAGAATTACTAATGGATGAAACAACAGAGAGACCATCATCTGCTACATTTTCGTATTCAGAATGGATATCAAATGTCAAGAAGTCGACAAGAGAAGCTTATGAATCAAAACCCTTTTCACATTGGGTTCTCTTATTCTTTAGTGGTGCTGCAATGCTCATAGCTTTCCCAGCTTCTAGTTTACTGTCTCGTCTTTACTTCTCTAATGGTGGTAAAAGCAAATGGATCATCTCTTGGGTTGCTGTTGCTGGATGGCCAATCACTTGTCTTATATTGCTTCCTACTTATATCTTTCAAAAGATCAAACCGACACCTCTCAATACAAAGCTTGTTCTCTCTTATGTTGTGCTTGGTTTCTTGAGTGCAGCAGATAACCTTATGTATGCTTATGCTTATGCATACCTGCCTGCTTCGACTTCTTCTCTTCTGGCATCTTCTTCACTTGCCTTCTCTGCTTTGTTTGGCTATCTCATCGTTAAAAACCCACTGAACACTTCAGTTATCAACTCCATTGTGATAATAACTGCTGCTATGGCTATAATAGCGCTGGATTCAAGCTCTGATAGGTACAGTTATATAAGCAACAGCCAATACTTTGCAGGTTTCTTTTGGGACATAATGGGATCTGCACTTCACGGGCTCATCTTTGCCTTATCTGAGCTGCTTTTTGTGAAACTGCTTGGGAGAAGGTCCTTCCACGTTGCTTTGGAGCAGCAAGTCATGGTTTCTCTCTTAGCTTTTGTATTTACTACTATTGGCATGGTTTTGAGTAAAGATCTCCAAGGGCTGCGTGATGAAGCTAAAAGTTTCAAAGACGGTGAGTCTCTATACATTCAGGTTCTTGTTTGGAGCGCAGTCACGTTTCAACTCGGTGTTCTTGGGGCAACCGCTGTTTTGTTTTTGGCATCCACAGTCATGGCAGGAGTCCTTAACGCCGTTAGAGTTCCCATCACAAGCATAGCTGCTGTCATATTGATGCATGATCCAATGAGTGGCTTCAAAATCCTGTCTTTGCTCCTGACATTTTGGGGATTCAGCTGTTATATCTACGGGAGCTCGAGCTCGAACTCAAGTACTCAACCTTCCTCTTCGTCCTAGTAATGCAACCTTTTTCTCTTTTTTCATTCCCTTGAAATCAGTATTCCTTGAATGTGAGATATACGGATTTATGTAATATAAGATCATATTGTAGCTATTTTTTATCTCTTTGTCCAGCAAGTTTTATGTGAAGCAAGAATATTTGCCATACAGTTAAAAGCAAAGCTTATATATACAATCATACACATGAAGAAACTTGGAGCAACAATGGAAAAGAGCAAAACACTATAAAAAAAAAGCCAAAAACATTGAAACTTTCAAGGGAAAAAGTACAGATTCAATGATCATTATAAGGTTTAGGTTCAATATCTTTAAGAAGACCAACTACTTGCTGCATACTTGGCCGCTTTGAAGGAAGGTCAGCCGTGCAGAGGTAACCAATCTTGAGAGCTTCTTTCATCTGATCTTCTGAGCCTGTCTCTTGAATTTTTGGATCAATAGCTTTTGATCCTTGACTCTTTCTAACTAAACTTCTAACCCAACTAACAAAGTTAGCATTTTTCTCATCGAGATAATCATCTTCAATTGGCTTCTTCCCTGTGATCAGCTCAAACAGAACAACCCCAAAGCAATAGACGTCGGATTTAGTAGTTGGCAGCTCATGTTCCGGTTGCAAGAACTCAGGAGGGAGATAACCCGGTGAGCCATGAGTAATTTCATCGTCCAAACCGCTTCCAAAGACTTTGGCTAATCCGAAATCAGATAATCTGGGTTCCCAGTTCTGGTCAAGATACACACTACTAGCTTTCACATCCCTATGGATCATCGGGGGTGAACAACCATGGTGAAGGAATGCTAATGCACGGGCAGTTCCAAGAGCTATCATGTGCCTAAACCGCCATGTCGCCATCGGCCCTTCATTCCCTATGTTTTGGATCCCATTGTCAGTTTCTTCTTCCCAAGTATCTGTGCTCCAATCATCTGTTGTTTGAACTCCAAATGGCAGATCATGAAGTAGGTTTTGCAAGTTGCCGTTCTCCATGTACTCATAAATGGCAATCCTTTGATCACCAGCTATGCAATATCCGGTTAATGGAACAAGATTTGGATGCTTGATCCTTCCAAGAAACTCAAGCTCTCTAGCTGCTTCATGGTCACTGAGAGTTGACCCGTGGACCAAAACTTTTACAGCTACATGAATCCCACCGGGGAGGAAACCTCTGTAAACAGGACCAAATTTACCTTCTGCTAAGAGAGTGTCTCTGTCAAAGTTCGAAGTTGCAGACAAGAGATCTGAAAACGTGATGCTCAACAATGGCTTCTCAAAGATAACCACAGGAACCGCATTTGCCTGCTTCACGTCAGCCACCCAAGTAGTGGAATCTGTTTGGAAGGAGAATGGACCTGAAATGCTTTGTTCCTCCTTAAATGAAACATCTTTCACTTCACCGGATTTGGGTTTCCTTCTACAACCAAATGCTACAAAAATCAATGCTCCTATGAGTAAACACATTGTAGAAAGTGTCACCGCCAAAGCTACCTTGAGTACTCCAGAGGCAGATCGTCTTCGCTTGAAGAGTGCTGGGTTTGCAGCAATAGGACAGCTGTTTGTAGTGCCAAAGAAGGATCTTACCAGAGTTTCATGTGAGAATTTTTCAGAACAAAATGTTAAGTTGTTGAAAGAGAAGTTGAATCTCTCCATCCAAGGAAGCTTCTCAAGAATAGACATTGGTATCTCTCCTGTCAAATTGTTCCTCGAGACATCAATAGCCACTAGGTTCTTGATACTCAAAACCGGTATATGTCCTGATAGATGGTTTCCTGAAACATCTAGTGTGCTCAAATCACTCAGCTTTGAGATCTCTCTAGGAATGTGACCAGAAAGATTAGTGTTTGACAAGTTAAGATACTCTAAACCAGAAAGCATCTCAATCCCTGGAAACAGCCCTCTGTTGAATCTATTCCAAGCTAGATTCAAGTGTTTAAGCTTCTTTAGTAGCGTCAGACTCTTGAACATATCTCCACTGAGATCATTATCAGACAAGTCAAGATAAATCAAACTAAACCATTTGGAGTCTACCTGAGAGGAGATATGACCTTGAAATCGATTTTTGCTTAGATCAGCCACTTCAAGAGTCTCCTTGAACACACCTGTCACTGAACCTTCAAACTGATTTCCTGAAATGTTGAGAGAACTGATGGAGTTCATATCAGCAAAGTCAGTGTCCCTGCCATGAATCTTGTTTCCAGCAAGGTTCAACGTTTTGAGCTTTGGAAATGCAGAACCAAATCCATCAGGAAGAGACCCTTCAAGCTGGTTAGAGGAGAGATCAATGGACACCAGTGATTGACAACCAAGAAGTCCTCGTGGAATTGACATCTGAAACTGATTGTGATCAAGCTTCATGACTCTCAAGCCAGCAAGAGAACTGACAGCATCAGGGATTGCACCAGAGAAATTGTTGTTAGAGATGTCAAGTGACTCGAGCTGCCCAAAATTCCCAACATTACTAGGGAAAGACCCAGAGATCTTGTTAAAAGAGAGGTTGAGATTCTTTAAAGTATTCAAACTCCAAAAATCAGCTGGTAAACCAGAGATTTTGTTATTGCTAAGATCCAAAGATTGAAGCTTGCTGAGTTTACCAATGGTATTATCAGGAATTGGACCAGATAAACCCATTCCAGAAGCAATCAACCCAATCACATGCTCATTCTTGGAATCACAGAACAAACCTTGCCATGAACAGAAAGGAGCAGAGACATTGTAAGCTTGAGCAGAGCTTAACCCCATTTGTTTGAAGAATTCAGAGACAAAGAAACCATCTGTATTAGGCTCTTGACAGTAAAATTGCTTTAAGAACAGAGGAAGAATCAATGCATAACCCCAGAAACCAAGACCCATTGAAGAAACCCTAAGATAAAAAGAAGATAAATAGAGCAAAATCTCACTAAAGCTACTTTTGGAAACTCATGCAAAAAACCCAGAAAGCCGAAGCAGTTGAAGACAAGGAAATGGATTTTGATATTGAAGAGAGAGATCTGGAGATAAAATAAGTATTTCTTTTCACTTATTTGGTACTTGTCAAGAACATGAGAGAACAAAGGACATAAAACCACTAAAAAGGAGGATTTTTGTCATGAATTAATATATAATATTAAGCTTTCTCTCTACCTCCGACTGTGACAAGACTTGTCTATTTTAATTGAGAATTCTAAGATATGAGAGCGAGAGAGAGAGAAAGGAAATGAAGACAGTTAGGAGCAGAAAGAAGTTGGAGCTTTTCATAAATGTGAGAATTCATTCAGATTCTTCAGAAACAGTATCATTGGCTTCTTTTTCTAGTTGGAAATATCATTGATTCTTCTCACTTGTAACCTGTTTTTTCTCATCTTATTGGATAAAGAAGATAACTTTTTTTTTCCTTTTTCGTAAAAGTTTTTTGTTTCATATAAAAAGTATTTTTGCAATTTTGTTTTTTTATTTTTGTAGAAACACAACTTAATTCCACAAAACTAAAAGTGATATAAAAACCATATGTATATTGGAAGAGTTTTTACTATTACATACATTAGATTTTCAAAGTTTTAGAGTAAATTTAAACTCCAGATTTGATATAAGTTTTAAATATTTTTATAGAGTTATATTATTCTTTTATATTTCATATGGAGATTTTTTTTCCATAGAATCTTTTCTATAATAAAAAGTTTTAACTTTTAAGGTTTTTTTTAGCCAAAATTTTTTAGTCATTTGGTTCATATAATTACGAATTTGAAAGTATTTTTGGTTAAATACACATGTATTTTTTTACCACAATTCGACTTTAAATAGTTGGTTGTCACATATAACATTGTTGAATTTGAATAAAAAGAAATTAAATTCCGAAGCATATTTTGTCGATCAAATTGTTAATAAGAATTCGATATTAGCCCTACATAATATGCTAACTAATCCACAATTGTGAATCATACTACCAAATGTAGTTAGTAACTTAGTATAGTAAAAATTTAACTTAGAGCATAATAACATTAAATTAACATTTGTTTAACCGGTTGGTTTAACTAACGAGAGTTAATGAACTAATTTAATTTTTGATGAAAGTAGTTATAATAGTCCAAACAAAAAAAGTAACATCTTAATACAACTTTTTTTTTCTTTTTATTTTTTTCTTTGTGGAATATGGTCCAATTGTTCGAATCTACTAGCTCTATTTCATGGAGGTGAAATCTAACTCCATTAGTTAAGGTGCAAACATAAACAAGTGAAGGACTAGGCTATAAATAGATACTTGATCCAACTTCTTAATTCGACTAAAAATAGATAACATATAATTATTATAATTTAATTTAGGTAGTCCATGAAGGTTTTGGAATATTCAGAAAAGAAGAAAGTTTCTTTAATTGATAAAAGTTCTTTATTCTTCTTTTTCTTTTCCAAAGTTCTCCTTTTGCAATTAATAAGAGATCTACCACCATTATTATTATTTTATTTTTTTGGTAAAATCTACCACCATTATTGATGGTTTAAAATGCCTTTAATGGTGTGTGTGTAAAGTTTATTAATTTTATTTTTAATTGAAGAAGTCTCAAATCGAAATTCAGATTAATCTCTCAAAGTTTATAAAATAATTTTACCACTATAAATGTTTATAGATAACCAAAAAAATCAGAATCGTAACAGGAAAATTCAGAATCTGCAAAAAAAAATAAAAAAATACTACCACTTTAATTCTTTTTTTTTCCAAAAAAAAAAATTGTTGGTTGTAAATTTTCTGCATGTTTTATCCTAAGATTTATAATATATAATAGGTATGAAATTCAAAGGGACATAAATTTTTCATGAAAAACATTTACAATTATTGTAATATAAGTTTTAATCTTAAGTAGTGGTATTAGATCATCGTTAAGGTGTTTGGGACTATGGAACGTGTCTTCTCCATGTGGATGTCAAAGTTAGCATTTTCTTAACTATTATGGATTTTTGTCTTCTGCAAAAAGATTGCCATGAGTTTGTGACTCCTATCATAGTTTACGCTTTGAGCGAACATTAGCGACGATCAAATAAAACGAATTGATCCAAAATGGCATTAGAGATCGAGTTTATGGAGGAGCCAATTAAAACAGAAGGTGCTGGAAAAAATGTTGTTTCTCTTTGAAGCCATCAACAAAGACATCTACAGTTGGTGTTCGGATTTAAAAGAGTGTCTTTCTTCTCTTTTGATAAGTAAAGACGAAGATCTTAAGAAACCAAAAAAAAAAAAAATGTGTTAGAGTATCTGGTTTATGTCGCTCATATCCCGAATGCTCCAATAACGATGGGATTAGGAAGAGATCCTCCAAAGCTTGAATGGGAAATACTCTCACTTCTTCTAAGCAAGATCAAGAAGATGGAATCTTTAGAAGCTAAGGGAGGAGCAAGGAAGAAGAGGAGAATTTAGCTCATTGTATCTTGTTTCTCTTCTCAAGACTAAAGTTTTGTCTTTTGGTTGTTTTGTGAAACGATTTCCTGATGTTGTTGTGAACAATATTTTGCTTAAAACTCAAGAACTTTTTGTTTTGTATATTGTTATAAGCATTGTTCTAAAATGCGGCATCCGCAGCCACCTTAAATATTTTATGGCAAGAAATCGCTCAGATTTTACAGTAATCATCCACATTGAATATTTTACTGGTTTTTTTTAAGTTGTGGTATTAGACATGATGGCAAACTAATCCATTCGGAAAATCCATCTTTGATTTTGTGTTAGTACTATAAATTATTCATATGTAATAAAATAAACTATTTCAAGAATCTTACATAGAGAGGGAAAGCTACAAAGGGCATGATGATAATGCAAAGTGTACTATATAATCATGTCAATGTGTGAATCAAATGTAATAATGGATTTGGTATTGGTAACTGTTAGGTATGATAGCAACACAAGTTGTTTGAATATAAAATGTTTTGTTTCCATATTATAATAAAAAAATATTATTGACTAAAAAAGGAAAACAAAATGGGATTCTTAATTAATTGGTCCTTGTTGCCATGGAACTATAAACTTTGTTTTTATATAATTTATATAAATACTATATGAAAAATTGAGTTTTTGAGTATAAATCTTTACTCCTTGTATTATGTTATATTATGATAAATAATACTCTCTGCTTTACAATATAAAATAATTTAGTTTTTTTATATACAAACTGGAACATAAAATCGAAAACAAATTAAGTAAGATAACGCATATAATATCTTCAAATTTTCTTTTAACATATGGAATCATTTATATTTAAATATATTTCTTTTCTAATTTATTAATAATTTTAGAATCTCAAAACTATAAAAAGGTAGTTGACAGAATTTTATATATTAAAGCAGGAGACACTTTCATTTTGGCCATATTATAAAATTTGTGAAACAATTAGTATATGATTCATAACAACTCTTAAAAATAGGATTAAAATGAGTTTGGTTATAAACTTTTAAATAAAAATTCAAAATAAATAATAATTTAATTAAAGATTTCTAAAAAGGTTGAAACTTAATAAAAGTATACCGGGTAGAATTTGGTTATTGATTATGTTCCTATTCAATATTTTATTTAATTTTTGGAATACATAAATTTAGGACAGGTTCTGGAATTTTTTCGGGTTATGCTCCTCCAATTTGATATTTTTTTCTTTTGATTTAAGACTTATTTCATGTATTTTATTTTTTGGATAGAGCTTGGTCCAGTATAGATCGAGTTCAGATTCAAGTACTTTTATATAAATTTCAAAATAAATAATAATTTAATTAAAGATTTCTAAAAAGGTTAAAACTTAATAAAAATATATCGGGTACAATTTGGTTATTGATTCTGTTCCTGTTCAATATTTTATTCGGTTTTTGAAATACATAAATTTAGGACAAATTCTGGAATTTTTTCGGGTTCTGCTCCTCCAATTTGATATATTTTTTCTTTTGATTTAAGACTTATTCCAGATATTTTATTTTTCGGATAGAGTTTGGTCTAGTATAGATCGAGTACAGATTCAAGTATTTTTATATAAAAATTCAAAATTAAAAAAATAATAGAAAAACTCTAAAAAGCTAAAATTTAGTCATTGATTTGAATCTGGTTCGGATTCGGATTCGACTTTTTGGGTACATAGATTTGAGACCCATTTGAATATTTTGGTGGTTTTGGTTCTTTTGATTTGGATCGATTTTAGTTTGAATTACAGGCTTCTAAAACAACATCTTGAAACAATATTTCAAAAATATCAACACGGCTCTAATAACCTAAATGAACACAATTTAAATAAATAATTACAACAATCAAATCCTACATTATAACGCGGGTATAATCCTAGTTGAGAAAGAAAGTGTACGGAAATCTAACCTTATACGCTGGTTGTGTATCATGTAATAAATTAAAAATTACAATTGTATCTTTTATTTTAGTGTAGATTTTAATACATTTAATATTTTGTGATCATAAATCATAATATTTTTCATATTGTGAGTATCTTTACCTAATTTTATTAAATTAAAATATAATAAAGAAAAAAATTCTTAATAATGTTTATGTAAAACATAATAAAATAATAGATATGAAATTAGATGGCGGATTAGTTGCATTGCAATATCATAAGTATTTCTAGAAATTGATCTTGTTCAAACAATATGTTTCTTCCTTACCTCCACGAACTAATAGTGTAATGTAGTATTCCCTTTGTCCGAAATTATAAGATGTTTTGGCTAAAAACACATTTATTAAGATAATTTAATAATTTATTCTAAAAATTAATTAGTATTTTAATTTTTTAAAGTTTAACCAATCACAAAAAAATATAAAATATTAAGAATCAAAAATTATTATATATATTAAATTTCTATTGGAATTCACAAAACATCTTATAAAATGGAATAAATCAAAAACTCTAAAACATCTTATATATTGAGACATAGAGTATAAAATTAAAAGTTCCTTACAAAAAAATATAAGAGAGAAAAATTATATTAAAGTAATCAAGATGTCGTAGGATTTTTTTTTTTTTTGTATAAAGGGTTTAAGATTTCGTAGGATTTTCGATTATAAAATTGATACTTATGAATGGATATTAATTATAGTGATTAGATTTGCAAATTAGCTATGTGAATCTTATGATAGTGATGTAAAGGAAATGAGAAGAATTGGCGTATAAGTGACGTGTAAGTTCATTCATCACTTTGTGAGAGTCAACATATTATTGCATGAAAAATGATAAAAACATTTACTCATAGATTTGCATTTATGGAAAAAGAGCGAGTTCCCGACAATATATTTATTTCCTTCAAAAGTTAATTTATTGTCCATCAATGCTCTATAAACTAGATATGATATCGTAAGATGCTGAAGTTTTTTCTGTTCGAAATAGTTAAGTTTTAACTTTAGTATATCGATTTAATTTATAGTTTAATTATATCTTTAAAATCTAAATAATATGATAAAGGAATAATAATTAATTTTATAGCGACCCTAAGCTAAAACACATAAAATAGCCATATCTATAAACAGTTATAGAAACATCATGTTTGAAGTTTTGTTATTGGGTAGTGATAGCCTATTGCTATTTTAGTTTTGAGGGAATTGGTTTGAATCCCTCTAAAATATAACTTAGTTTATAAAACTTTTTTTTTTGTTTTAGGTATGAAAAAGTTTGGGCCGACCCTAATGAACTTAATCACTTAATCAAATATTTTTCCCATGACGAGAGATGAATTGTAATCTTTTTAATAAAAGATATTTCTAAACACAAAAAAAGTAGTTTTGGTTAAATAGTTAACAAAAAGATTTGGGCAATTGGTCTTATATCACTAGAGATCTTTGCAGTTAAAAGGTTCGATTCCCAAATATCATCTCCTAGAACGAAGTTTAAATCCACTAGACTACGAGTAAAAAATACATACTCCTTTTGTTTTAATGTTTAGTAAATGTTAATTTAGCTTTTAAGATGTTTAGATGCAAAATTTACACACATGTAACAATTGTTTTTGTTGTATCTTCCACGATTAGCTGAATTATATATTAAATTCATACAAGTAATTATTCACACATAAAGTAATCATTATAATTTATGCTATGACTTTTCTCCATCACAGGGGTGATAGATTAAAATTGGTTACGGAAAATAGACTTTAAACTATGTATATATCTCGGTCCAATTGTTGATAAAAAAATTCAGCTTATACAACTTCTCTCAAAAACCTTGAATTTTTTTTTTGCATGGTGCTAATTTCTATATTGAATCTCTTTCCAAAAACCTTTAGAACCAAGGTGCTAAATTTTTTTGTGCATGGTGCTAATTTCTATATTGGATCTCTTTCTAAAAACCTTTAGAACCAAGGTTTTGCACTGACAGAAGTACCTTGTTTTTTTCGCCCGAACATCTAAACCAACTAATGTATTAAATATTACATTGAATAATACTATGTATCATAATTATAGAATATTTAATTGTGTTTAACTACAAATTCACGTACAAAGAACTTATCAATGTCAGTGCCAAGTTGAGGTAAAACTTGTCAAAAGAGTAACTAGAAGCATCAATCATGAAACAACATATAAAATAAGTAGTAATCATAATCGAAAAATGTTGTTAAAAAAGTGTGAAGAGGAAGAAATCAAAACGCTTAAGTTGAAAAGTGAAAAAAAAAAAGAAGTGAAATGATTGTTAACTTTGACAACGAGATTGACCCACAAAAATTGTGTGTTGCTCTTTTGTTATATGATTCATAACACTTCCTCATGTTTCCGGCAAAATCATTTCTACATTCACACGCATTGTCACTTAATTCCTCGTATTTTTCCATCTATGCATTGCATACAACTGCGTATATGTTTTTTTTATAATAATTTCGGATGATCTGATTCGACAGACATCATGAGCTCCGAACCAAGTGATAAAAACCTTTTTTTCTTTAGCTGGTTCTCAAGTTACTGTGCAATAAGATCTAATTTATCGTGGAGTCAGAAAAAACTATGTGAGTCGGAAGAACATATCACGAATCGGAAGCCATCGAAGGATGAAAACCGCTAGATCTAAGAGGAGTTGGTGAATGAGATTCATCAGTGTCAGAAAAATACTGCGTATAATAGTTAGGACCTCCACACATCTGAAATAATAAAAATTTGAAATAAGAGTACAAAAATTCAAAATAAATTTATAAATCAATATAATTCATAAAACAGTTTAAATTACAAAATTTAATTCAAAAATCATTATATATGTTGTTTAAATAATTTAAAATTATACAATTTATTTACAAATTGTAAATTTGGTTTTTAAAAATAGACAAAAGTAGTTAAAAATTTACTAATTACATTTAATAATTCTAAAAAGATATTTTATAATTATAGAAATAAATTTTCTATTCTATAAATCTTATGAATAATTTGCAAAACATTTTGAATAAATACAAAATGTTATTAAAAATGATTTTAAATTACAAAATGTTTTAAAATTGCTTAAAACTTTCAAAAACAATTTTTAAATTACAAAATGTTATAAGTTTTTTAAAAACTTTCAAAAAAGTTTTATAAATATTTTGAAAATTCATGTTAATTATTAAAAAAAATTTGTTAATACAAAAAAATATTAAATAAATCTTTTAAAGTTCATGTTAATTATTCATTCGGTATGGATGATGCATGGAGAGAAACCGACGGTGACAATCAAACCAACACTATTTCTTACCAAGCTATAGTTGAAATATATCAGACCATCCCATACAATATGGACAAGATAACCTTTCATGTGTCGTCCATCCAGATAGCATTCCATACGTCGGGAAGTTACTGATTGTCCACAATAAAATTGTATGCATCTTGAAATTTTGCCCCTACGAGTAATCAAATGTGCAAACACCTCTATACCATAAATGTATCAGCTCATAAATCAGAAGTTGGAGGAACACATCGAGGGAACTCTTAAGATGACTAGGACTTGGCAGTAGAATAGTCATAAACAAAAACTTGCTTCCCATGCACATATCCGGTGGGAGATTATCTGGCGTCAATATGACAGGCCATAGAGAATATTCTCTCCCATACAAACCAAATAAGCTAAATCCATCAGTGCATAAACCTAAATAAACATTCCTACATTCTTTAGCAAAGTCAGAATGTACCATATGAAGATGTTGCCAACCCTTTGCATCTGACGGATGTGTGACCTCGTCATCGTTTACTATATGTTTTGCATGCCATCTCATTGTCGCTGATGTCCTTTTTGATTAATATAATCATTTCAATTTATCAGTGATTGACAAGTACCACATACGTTTGTATGAGACAAGCGTCCTTCCACCTGTTGCTTGGTATCTTAGCTTCCCAAAAAGTCGACATTCCTGCAACTTATTATCATCTTTCCAGAAAATCATGCAATTGTCAATGTAAACATCTATCATTTCTGATGGTAATCCAATACCCGCAACTAACTTTTGCATTTCATAATAACTCCCAACATAATTATCTTCTGGCAATACTCAGAAACACATCTGCAAGTTGATTCATACTTCTCTCACTTATGTTACCTTCACTTTTAATAGACATCAACCTAGATGCTAATGACAGTTTAGACAAACCTTCTCTACATCTTTCATAGATAGGTTGATTTGTAGCATCTAGCATATTATAAAATTGTTTTGCTTTGGTGTTGGGTTCTTTAATAGTATTTTCAGTGACAACAGGGATATTACCATGATAAGCATCTGTCACCATATCATGATACCTATTTCCTTGTAGATGATCATGGTTTTTGAACATATTTCCGCCATAATTATAGTTAGCATTATCATGACTAGGTTGATCATCAACACCAGCACTTGTATTACTACTTCCTGCACCCAAACTATATCCCTCCCCATATGAAAAACAGACATAATAATTAGGAGTAAATCCTCTATTATATACATATCTTTTCACCATATCGATATTCAAATATTTCTTGTTCCCACACTTTAAACATGGACAAAAGATGTTACCGTCATTTGGAGTAAATGGGTTATTAGCTGCCTGATTTATGAATGCTTGCAATCCATCTCAAAACTCCTTTGTCACTTCTCCAGTCTCCGTATCTCTTCAATTATACATCCATCGTCGTAATACAAACACTTCATGTTCCGATGTCATTTATTTTTCTTTCAGAATTTTTTTTTGCAAATTTTTTTTCTCTCACTAGTTTTGCTCTCTTAGTGTTTGTGATTTGGTGTGAAGATACAATCTCATGAGGCATATTTATAGGGAAAAGAGGAAATTTTGCTATGGGATTACGACATAAACTGTTGTACCTCGCAAAACCGTTGCAAAATCTTTGCATGTTTTGCAATGGAAAAAGTATGTCGTAAAATCCTCGCAAGATTGCTAGGCGTTTGCGAGATGCTTCTCCGCATCGCAAAGCTCTTGCAAATTCATCGCAAAGACGTCGCAAATTTGCGACGTTGCATATCTGTCGTATATTTGCGACGTCTTTTCAATGTCGTGTCATACATCGCAATTTTATCGCAATTCCGTAGCAATTTTTGTGTTGGACTTTTGGCATCGCAAAAGACCAGTTTTCTTGTAGTGCTAGGGTTGTTATCTCCAATCCAGCTACAAAAAAATTCATTAACCAAGTAGTAAAGCAGATCAAGCAGCAAGAGTAAATACCTTTTTCAGATTTGACTATAGAAATGGAGATAACGGGAAATTTAAAGTGTTGAGCATAACAACCTTCAAACAGCTACAACTATGGATGCTATCGAGGTATCATGTATTGTTTTTATTTATAGTTTAACCAAGTTTGCTTACTGAACTCAGCTTCCTTCATGTTTTCTAACTTTGTCTGTTTACCAGGTTACACTATTAGAGCTGCTGAAGCTTACTGGAGAGACATCACCTACAAGTTTCCTTACACTCCAATTACTCAAGGAATTTACCAAAGAAGATTCATTTACTATGCACCTATATACTATTATAGATCTTTCATGATGAGTTTTGACACTAGCTTTAAATTTTTTTGAATCATTGATTCACCTCAAGGAGTCAATCTGAATGGTATGTGGAAGCTTGTCAATTACAAAAAACACTACAAAAGATTTGAATTATTGTGACAATTGTATTATGACTATTAATATTAGTAGTAATTTATGACATTTTATATATAATATTTTTACGAATTTTATTTGTTACTAATCATTGTGACTCTATTTTGTAACGATTTGTGACAAAATTGTTATCAGATGTATTCATCACAAGTTTATTGTGATGTTTTTGTACCGATATGTATTTGTGACACTTATATTGTAACCATTTACAAATCGTAACACAGTATTATAACAATATCTTTATATTGTAACGAAATATGTGTTATTGTGACGAATTATTACATATCAATACAAAAAATTTCTTGTAGTGTGACAACTTTCATTAATATATGAGGTTTTGTTGATGAACCAAATGTCGATGTCTTTGTTGAAATTTGGGTCTGGAATGAATATTCACACAAATGGTCATAACAGTGCATACAAATCATGGTTGAAGAGAACAAATTGAGGATCAGTCTTATGATCATTTCCAAGATACTACTGTTGGGAATTATGATCTTGATATAGTTCCACTCACGTTAACTAGGGAGGGATCAGCCATTGTTATCTTTTACAATCCAAATAAAATAATTTTTCAGAAGATCTGAGTTTCAAGTTTGGGATGAAGGTTATGAAAATCAAAATGCTGATATCTACGTGAATCACTATGATGGTGCTATGCTTATATGAAGAACTAACTGATGGTTTGTTGTTCTTTCTCTTTAACTAATACTATTATATATGTTCGTTATACATTTTGGACTCTCTAAATTATTTGTATGTAATATAAGCTTAGAGTCCGACTACCTTTCACTTGAAAGAAGCAGAAATCAGAAAGATACGAGAGACTAAGTGGCTGAGAGAAGCTGAGAGGTGATACAAAAGTTTCAAAGATTACTTTATCTTTTAATTTTGTTATGTAGCGTATAAAGAACTCGTGTTGTAGGTAAGGATATCCAGAATATTACAATCAAATATTTCAATTTCTCTCTGAACTGTATCATTATATTTTGGTTTACAGAACCATTTATCTAAATACACAATGAGAAAGGTTTACACCGCACCTTAGGAACTTGTTTGTGAAATTTAATTCAATGAACGATCAAAATCTTTGCAAGTAAATAGATTATATACCAAGTTAAGAATGCATATGTAATAAACTATTGAATGTTATGGATACAAACATAAAGACAGAGTTCGCTCTGACAATTTACTTCATCTTATACTCTTAAGTAATATTTAATAACGTCTATTACTACTTTTAAGATCCTAATTTGTACGTGTTTTGTACACAACGATAGAATATGATCTAGGTTTTGTTGATTACTATAATGACTATTAAGGTTCTTATCTCAATTAGATTTGTATATTGGACCTAATTTCCTATCATCTCTTATTTGAAGATGATATAGACGGTCATAGACAAAAACAAAGAATACATAGTCAAAGCAAACATGAACACATTATTTCATTGTTAAAGCCCAACATGAATCCATATCCAACCAAACACAACGAATTCAATTATACATAAACGTAATAAGCTTTTTGTTGGAATAAACGGCCCATTAAGGCCCAATTATCACTCTCGATGGTACATATCTGTTTGCATCCTACATTCACTTACGGCCCATTAAGGCCCAATTATCACTCTCGATGGTACACATCTGTTTGCATCCTACATTCACTTACGGCCCATTAAGCCCAATTATTCACTTTACTTTTGCATATTGAATTCATAAATTCTCTTTCAAATTCTAGTTCTCTGTTTCATATACTCTGTTTCAAAGTATTCGATTATTTTTGACTTTTTGGTCCTAGTACTCGTAGAACTCTATTTTTCATTCTGAAACAAAACACTGACGAATTGATTTGTCTGCATCCACGCAGACACAACATAACAAAGGCATGTGAGTGTGTATTAAGGTCCAAAGTACACATTTGAGAATGTTAAGGGATTCTACTGAATCTTGAAGAATTTATTCAGTTCTTCAA
Organism: Lepidium aucheri; assembly: GCA_900406435.1. NCBI lineage: Eukaryota > Viridiplantae > Streptophyta > Magnoliopsida > Brassicales > Brassicaceae > Lepidium > Lepidium aucheri. The sequence goes on from OVBA01005631.1 coordinate 17,942, forward strand.
CTAGCTGTATTTCCTTTTTTCTTCTGTTCTTCACGGTTCGAAGCAACAATCTGTTATAGCAGAGAAAGCATTGACTGTGATTACAAGGTGAATGAATGCATGAAGTTGCAACCATAACTCTTTTGTCTCTCTCTGTAAAGAAAAGAGGCAATCTTGTTGAAAGAAATGATCCAATTATCACCTTAATCACCACCTCGTTGCCCATCTTTGCATACTCAACAGGTGTGCGGTTGTGTTCAATATAGGCAACGCGGCCAATATCTATGAAGTCTCTTCCAGGGACACAAATGAGAGTTCCGATCTATAAACCAAAACGAGTGTTTAAAAAAGTGCGATCCTAAGACTTAGTGTCAACATGTGTGCAAGTTACAGAGAATATATCAGAGTAAGATTAGGATACCTTAAAGTACACAAAGTCAGGTTTTAGATAAGTTAAGTCAAAGCATATAGTAGCTAACTGCTCTTCAAGGTAAGCAAAACAATCGAGAGCAATTAACGTAATTGTAGTTGATAAATGCGTTTTGTTGATTTACCTTTGCCTGGTAACACCAAAAGTCACAAATCCCCTTGGGCAAAGAAGACCAGCAGAGATTCGTTATAAACAGTTCCTTAGCTCAGACAACAAGATTTGAGGTTTAACTCAGGCTGTCCTCAGTTGTGGAGACACCAATATGACTCATCTCCTTTCACAAACAGATACTTAATCTTCTGCAATCAGAGATAGTAATCAAAGCAGACATATATAGGAGAGAGTAAAACCCACTAATCCTACTTCGATCAGAATCGAACACAAAATTTTCGATTATTCTTCTTTTGTCAACAAAAATGAATTGAAGTACAAAAGCCAAGTAAAGATGATCTGTATATTTCATAAGACTCTTTAGTTCCCTGCAATTTTGCTAGCATGAAGAAGGTTCACGAACCAATTATACAACACTTTTCACGGAGAAAGAAAAAAGCACTGACGAATCAGCTTTGCTCTCCATCGACATAACAAGGCGTGTGAGTGTTTTAAGCTCCAGAGTACACATTTGAATGTTCCGGGAATCTACTGAATCTTGAAGATCTTCTTGAGTTTCACAACTAGCTGTATTTCCTTTTTCAGCTCTTCCTACAATTGTTTTGGGTTTCGAATTAGAACACTATCTCTTTGTCAGAATGATGATATGATTCAAAGAAAACGCAGAAGGGGAAACAACTTATTCTCCACTTACCCTGTAGTAGGTTTTTAATATGTCGAGAGATCTCCTCGAAATGTGACTCACGAGCTTATCTTCCACGTCAAAGTGCCTTCCAAACATCTTCTGTTCTTCACGATTTGAAGCAACAATCTGTTATACCAGAGAAAGCATCGATTGATTATCACAGGTGAACGCATTAAGTTGCAACCTCAGCAACTGTAACACTTTTGTCTCTCTCTGTAAACATGTTGAAAGAAATGATCC
>OVBA01005632.1:0-19199 GCA_900406435.1 Lepidium aucheri
TATCTCTTTGAGGATTCGAGAGAAAGAGCCGAGATCAAGCTTTGTGAGGAGTCCAAGCTTGATCGGACTGAGATTATCAAAGGAATCATCATCCTCCTTGTGGTTCTCATTCGGCCATTTCCGCATCATCCATCAACCGATTGAGGATTGACTCTTGAAGTCTTCTCTACCGGTTCTATCATCAACAAGTCACAATGATCGATCCTTTGAGGTTTTCTTGTGATCTTCTTAGATCTAAACCCACCACAAGACGCACATCATTAATAGAAGGTATATATATGATTAAATTATTTTAAAATTTTATATTAATTTAAAATTTTATTTTAAAAAAAACTATATAAATGAAAATTTGAATCCTTTCTTTACATATAATTTTATATTAGAGTAAAATAAGAATATAAATTATGGCTAGATCAAGATTAGTTATTTATACCGAGGATAGGTGATCCAGTAGTAGTAATCACCTTAAAAATGTATACATTTTTTGTTTAACAAGTTGCCGATTTTAAATATATATTTCTATATTTTTCCATCTAACAAACGGGTAATTTTAAAAATGAATATAACATTATAAATTTTGGTTAATGGTGAATTTTGTTATTCTTTTCTTCGTCCAATAAATTGGGTATTTTAAAATTGTATATTTCTTTATTTCTAGCAATTGTGAATTTTGGTTAATAGTGAATTTTGTTATTGTTTTATTTTTGTTAAACCATATATTTGTTCAAATTTGTTATCAAAAGAAATATTGTAAATAAATGCCAACTATAAAATATAAAATTTAAACTCGATTTATTTCAAGCTAAAATCTGAGCTTCAAGTTTTATAAAACAATTGCATAACATAAATAAATCGACTACCATTGATTGGTATTTTATAAGATATATTATAATAAGTCAGTCTAAATATACTATTTAAATTATCAACTGAATACTATACTATTTTATGTTATATTTATTAAAAATAATCTGTTTACATGATTGAAATAAGAATTATAATAATGGATTGTTTCTATTTATGACTAAATTTTTGTATAATAATGATTACTATAAACTGATTTTGTTATTATCTTATAAAAAACTATAATTAGTTAACTGAATTTTTTTATTTTTTTAATAACCGATTTATTTCGTATCATGACTGAAGTGTGTATTATTTATAATATTGGATTTATTTATATTTAAACGAATGACATTGATCAAAATTTTACTTTAGTCACATAGTTTATAATAATTATCCGCTTTGGACAAATGTTATTTCGAATCTCATAAATTAAAAATAGTTCATAGTTTATACGAAGATTACATATTAAGAAATAATTTAAAGAAAAAGAAATCAACAAAAAAATTAAATATTATATATTTTAAATTCATCACCACAAATTTAGGTAAGAATTTCATAGGCCTTTTGATTTGGGAATAGCACAATATCACCAATTGTATCGCCAGAAAGAAATCTAACTTCAATACATTTTCTTGACATTCTTATGATGTGAAGTGTTGTACTATACAAACGACAAAATCTTGCATCCATATTTCCCATCAACGTAATCTTGTATATAAACCTAATTGGTCTACTAGTATTCCCATAATTTGTAGAAACTAGTCTGATCAAATTAAAAATGGTGTGCTAGTTGTATGTATAAGAATAACAATAATGAAAAATATAAGAACTGTAATAATGCACGGTAAAGTGTTAATTTTAAAAAATTGAAATACAAAAAACAGAATTAAAATACAAAAATTGATTCTAGCAAGTGTTGGAGGTGGTCATCACTCTGAGTCCGATCCAATTAGTTTCGACAGACCAACTTAACACTTAGACAAAGATGAATCATTCATCGCAGGCATCTCGCCCGCCCACGGCATGTGTCATCATCACGAGATGTGGTGATGTCCTGGTAATCAACCCTTGGGTACAGAAGTCGTACACATTATTGGCATGTCAACGAGCATTTAATGAATTGATATGATGCTATCTAATCATTACCGAGCAGAAGCCGCACAAAGAACATTGAATGCTCACAAGAAGCGGCGCAACAAACATTAAATGCTGACAAGAAGCCGTACAACAAATATCAAATGCCGAAAAGACACCCAACAAATCGAGAAAATCGGCAAATCTGCCTCAGGGGAACAATGAACTACTGGCGGGCCCACACGCTATAGGTCATCATGACATTTCTTGCGGGATAAAGGGAATATTCAGAGACCTTGCCTATAAAAGGATCATTCCACCCCGCCGAGCACGGCATCTGATACTTATAACTCTCTCGATATGCAAGAGCTTTGTTCATTACTTTTTATCCCCAAACTGAGTATCCGAGCCTCTGTTGTAATCCAAACCAATTAACAAACAATAAAACTAAGTGTTAATCCTACCACAAATAGCAAGGTATAAGAATCGTAAAATTGAAAATATTTTGTTTCTTTTGCTTCACCGTGACTTAGCAGAATCATTTAAAAGTCCTCATATTTTTGTACATTAATTCAGCGTGACTAACAACAAAAAACTGATTATAGCAAGGTATAAAAATTGTAAAATAGATTACCGCAAGGATTATAACATGAGTTTTACCTAGAAATCATAATGGACGATTATGAGAAGTGAATTATAATTGTGAAAAAATTTATACTACTTGTAATCTAAAGGTAATGTACATATATAGTCCATTAGAGTTTTTCAGAATTAAAGGAATATTTCATTTAAAATTAATTTTGAAAAAAAATAATATATCTTAAATCATATTAAAACCGTATAAATTAAATATTTTTAAGAAAATATGATTATAAAATAGCATTATAAAATTATATATTGTAATTATCAATATTTTTTGATAAAAAGAGCATTATATATTTAATTTGTAATGCCAAAATTTTTGTATGGTTTCTACTCGATATTATAGTGATCGATTAAATATTTGTTTATATTATACTACATGGCCTTTTATAATGCATGATTTAAATGCCTTTACTTGATGTTTAGATAATTACTTACCATTTAACGCATTATTTAAACTAATTATTTCTGAACTAATTTTTGATATTTGGTTATTAATTTTAAGAATACACTTAAAATTTTTATTATTATATTTTCTGAAATGCACCTTATGAATTATCTCTAAACAAAATACTATTTTTCAATGACATAAGATGTAATATCCACATATTATTTATTTGAAAGTTAACTTTTTATTATATAGAAAATTTAAAGTATTTTCTTAGATTTGGTTAGGTTCTCCATTTGGAAAAACATATTCCACAAATGCTCAATTTTTATGGAGAGAAAATATTTCTATTGTCCTTATCGTATTCAAAGCTCAAACCTAAAGTTTTTTGAAGCTATAATTTAGGTTCTTTCGGTTTTATGACAGTGATCAGTGAACTAGGATTAGTTCTGATTTATTCCAAGATTCAAAAGCTTTTAACCAAAATTTATTCTTAAATTCTACAAAAGTTATACTTAAATTTTGTAGTGTAAAATTAGATCGCCTTTGTATATTCTATAACTTTCATGTATTTTTTTGTGATATTTAAATCTGATAACAATGAAACATTTGTCGTTCTTATCAATATATTTCATGAATTAATTAATCTAATATAAATCGATAGTGATCGACCCAAAAATACTAAAAAACTCGTATATGAAATTTAGCGGAAGTTTATTTGGGCAATTGTCTGATTTAGAGCATCTATAATAGTGCTCTAAATCTCACTCCAAACTCTATATATAGAGAATAAAATGTCTCCAATAATGTTCTATTTCTTTTTCTAAATATAGAAATCTTTACATTTTACTCCAAACTTGGAGGATTTTTTTTTCTCTTTCTAAGAATATAAACTTTTTTACAAAATGTTCATTTAATTTATAGAGTATTATTATTTTATACTTAAATAAAATATACATATTACAAAATTTTAATTACAAATATTACTAAAACTAACTTACTTATTAAAACTATAAAACTAAAAAATTATAATAATTATTATATAGTTAATATTGTTAAATAATACTTATAAATTTATCAAATTTTTTTAAAATTATAAATACGCAACACTAACATATCAAATGTTATACATGTTATAATGAGTACTAAAATTTAGCATGATAATCGAAGATGAACTTGATCATGATACACCAGTAAAAGTCAAAAAAGAAGCTCCAATTTTGGAAGTCAAAATAATAGAAAATGAAACTAATCGATTTCAAAAGTTTCTCGTTTAGTATAGACACATCAAAGACAAAGACGCTCATTTTTCACTTCAAAATGCATTAGTTGATCATTTGTGAAAGAATTAGAATAATAATGATATTTCAATAAAAATGTATTTGTCGTTTATTTGTTTCCGTTTATGTGATGCAATGAAATTTTATTTTAAATAAATAATGATTTTTTTATTTTCTTAATGGCTAAATAAATTTGAAGTTTACTTACCTTGTAAATTTGATTAAAATATGTAGATTTGAAAAGTTAAAAGACATCTTAAAATTAGTAATAAAATGATAAATATAAATTCTATTTAAAATATTCATTTAGAGTAAAAAATAGAGTAAATCATTGGAGCAAACTCTTCTCTATGTTTGGATGAAAAAATAAAGTAAACCATTAGAGATGGACTTAACTAATAAAATATCAAGATGCAGGAAAGTAGAGGAATGTGCATGGAACCAGGTCTGAATGTTATTTGATACAGCCTGGAAACTTGATAGCACCCCAAAGATTAAGAACTTTTTTTGGAGAGGTCTCTCAAACTGCCTCACGATATCTAATAATCTGGCCAACAAAACGCTTACAAAGAAAGAACTTGTTGTATGTGTGGCGAGAAAGATGAAGACATTAATCACACTCTGTTTCAATGCTCCTTTGCTAGACTGGTGTGGGCGATCTCTCCATTAGCAAGTATCTTCTTTCCTTATCTATCAAAGTCCATTTATACTAATATTGCAGATTGTATTATCCCATCTAATAAGAGGATGAATAGTGAATGGAGGGAGAGACTTGGTATCTTTTCGTGGTTGTTTTGGAGAATTCGGAAGACCCGTAATGATTGTTTTTACTTAGGCGTTACTCCTGATGTCCACTAAACCCTAGAATATGCTGTCTGGGATCTGAAGGAATGGGAAGAACATAAAGGAGAATCAATGGCCGGTCCCTTCAAGAGTATCCCTAGGGAGTTTGGGAATATTTGGATCCTCCACAAAGAGGTAAATTCAAGTGTAATATTGATGCTTCTTGACATAATAAAGAAATATGTTGCGGTGTGGGATGGATTGTGAGAAATGAATGTGGGAATGTTAAATTGTTTGGTGCTAAAGCTTATTTCAAACTATTGTCATGTCTTGAGACTGAAGCTTCCGCTTTGTTTTGGGTAATGAATTGTCTTCATAACCTTGGTCTGGTGGATGTTTATTTTAAATCAGATTCCAACAATGTCTTAGCAGCTATCAGGAATCCTAAAGAGTGGCCAAGGCTTAGCTCCTTTACTTCTGACATCATCGAAAAACCTAGATGTTATCTTTGGGTCACTTTTAGTTTGATTTGTCGCTCTGCTGATTCATGTGCCGATGCCATTGCTAAGAGTATGTTGACAGCATCCGTGTATGATGCTTACATTTATTGTATGTTACCTTAAATGGCTTGATAAGATTGTATCTTTGGAGAAACAGAACATTGTTATTTATCAATGAATGAAAATTTCAGTTAAAAAAGAAAGCTAATAAAATATGGATCATAGATTATTAGGGAATAATATCCCACATCGGAAGTTGGAAAGGATCTTCTCTAGTATATATTAGAATATGGGCTTCAAACTCAAAACCAATTGGCAATGAGTGGAGAGGCTCATATCTTATATATACTAGAGAGGATCCTTTCCAACTTCCGATGTGGGATATTATTCCCTAATATATAAGATATCCCACATCGGAAGTTGGAAAGGATCCTCTCTAATATATATAAGATATGAGCCTCTCCACTCATTGCCAATTGGTTTTGAGTTGGAAGCCCATATTCTAATATGGTATCAGAGCACATGATTCATGCTATCCAACCCGATCCGACCCGTAGTTGGTCCAATTATCGATAACCCATGCCCAATATTGGTGTCGTCGATCCATCCCCGAGCATACGAGATTAATGGCCAAAGAGCAATTATCTCGAGGGGGCGTATTAGGGAATAATATCCCACATCGGAAGTTGTAAAGGATCGTCTCTAGTATATATAAGATATGAGTCTCTCCACTCATTGCCAATTGGTTTTGAGTTGGAAGCCTATATTCTAATATAGATATGTAATAATGTTAAGAGTACAAAGTAGCTGAGTTTTCTCTATCGGGCATCAAAATCGAGAAAACCCAACTTTCAAATCGTTAGCTCAAATCGCTGTCGCCAGTCTCTTCTCGTATCGAATTTCATCTCATCTCATATCTCCATTGTCTCATATCTTCATTGCGTTTGTGTTGTATTTTGCTTCTTATCATGTAAAACTCATATCATTATTTAATGAAAAAAGATAATCCTAGAGATTATCATGGCAATTAGGAAATGAAATAATGATATCATCTGTAAAACTCATATCATTATCCCACTAGGGGTTCAATAATGTGGCTGCTCTTAACAACCAATATAAAAGTAAGAAAATCCTAGAGATTATCATGGCAATTAGGAAATGAAATTTACAGAAATGTTATCCGTGTAAATTATTAACCACTAAGTCGTTTACGAAAAAAAAAATATATATATAGTAGCCAATCAACTCGCGACATCTGTTAATACCGTTCGAGAAGATTCTTAGCTTAAAAATCCCATAAAGGGGTTTAACTGAGATCAAATGTTCCAACGAGATTTTGTGAATCCGGATTTTCGTCCAAGGTATGAACTTTGATTATTGTCGTCGAGTTTTCCACTGTGATTTTTCTGTTTGATTTTGATTTGATTTTAGATTTCAATTTGTTGGGTTCTTAGTTTGGGGTTTTCGTTTTATCAATCGTTAAGGCTTGTTTGCTTCCTGTCTCTGGTTTCTCGTCATGGTGTTTTACGCTCCTCTGCTGCTTTCTGACATTGATGTGGTAGATTCCAGTAATTTCTCTTTGTTTCATCTTTCCTTGTGCGAGTTTGATTTTAGAAGATTCATTTGATATCAATCTTCGGGTCATGCTTGATGATTTACTGTTGATAAGGCTAAGATATTGCTTTTCGCTTTGAGATTTTCGGCTGGAATCGTGATCTTTTTGTTTCCGTTTGAGGTTATCATGCTATAGAATGTTTTGATGAGATGCAATTTTCAGATTGCTGGGAAAATATCGGAACTTGTGTTTTGAAATTCTCTTCCTTGTTTCTCTGCTACAAGTATTGCATTTTTGGCTTTCTCATATGAAGTTTGTTGTTATGTGAAGTGTAGCTATCAAGGAAGATGCAAGGAGGTGGTAGAGATCCGTTCAACTTTGGTGGTCCTTTTGGTGGTTTTGGAGGTGGCTCTTTTGGTGGATTTGGTGGCCCTAATGGTCCTCGTAATCTGATGTCCAATTTTTTTGGAGGAAGAGATCCGTTCGATGACCCTTTTTTCACCCAGCCTTTTGGTGGTGGCATGTTTCAGTCCAACTTCTTTGGTCCCACCATGAATCCTTTTGCGGAAATGCCTCCTATGACTCCTCCATTGGGTTTTATGGAAAACGATCAACCTCCAGGACCGAGGAGGTCAAGTGGACCGATTATTGAAGAGATCGATTCAGATGATGAGAAAGAAGGAGAAGAAAGACTGAAAGAGAAAAACAGAAGTCTAGGGAAACATCGTAGGTCAAGCTGTGAGGTGGAAAATGAAGATGCTAGAGTGGAAGGTGATAATTATATTCTAATTTACCTTAGTTATGAGGTGGAATGTAATCCTTTATGTCGTTGGAATTGACTCTGATTTATATAGTTGCAGAGAGAAGGAACAGACAAATGCCAAGCATGAATATGAATGCTATGGTGAACAATGGGCAATGGCAACCTCAAACTCGTAGTTATAGTTTCCACAGCTCGACTGTTACATACGGTGGTGCGAACGGCAACTACTATACTTCCTCGAAGACCAGAAGGACAGGAAGTGATGGGGTGAGTTGTACTAGTACTGAATTTGTATGTGTATGTAAGAATATTAGTTTCTGCCTACTACTAACGGTGTTCTTATTGTTAAACAGTTAACTCTTGAAGAAAGCAAAGAAGCCAACACTGCAACAAGGGAAGCAGCGCACAGGATCTCAAGAGGAATTCATAATAAGGTAGTTTATACATCCATACCTTGTAGGTAATAAGATCTGTTTCTTTTGTTGTTGGGTCAAATATGATTGATGTTCTTATGCTATTCAGGGCCACACTGTTGCGCGTAAACTTAATTCAGATGGTCGTGTTGATACAACGCAGACCTTGCACAATTTGAATGAAAGTAAGTAATACTTTTCTCGCCAAGCTTTATAAAGATACTATTGTGGAGGTGAAAACCTTATATGCTGTTTCTTTTTCTTGATTTCCATTGCAAGATGAGTTGGACAATTTTGAACAGTCTTGGAATGGGAATGCTGGAAGACAAATGCAGTTACCCGGCCTGTCTGGTTCATTTGGAAGTAAGTAATCGTCAAATTATGCCGTGGATTCACGTTTATGTATGAACAGAAAGATATCATCCTGTTGATATTTATGCAGGTGGTCACAGAGAGCAACCAATGTTGCTTCCCAGCCGTTCTGGTTCACAAGCAGAATCATCCAGAAGAACAAAAGCTTCAATGAATGTAAGAGGAAACGGCAGAGAATAATCTCGGAATACATGTTAAGTTTTCTGAAATCTTTGGTTAATGTAACCAGGCCCTTGTGATGGGGTGAGTTGTACTAGTAAATCGTTTTAACATGGATGATGGATAAAGTTAGGCTTGTGTTGTATATTGTGTTTTCCCTTGGAGTTAGTGAAGAAGTTGATAAAGTTACAGTTGGCTTATTAGAGGATAGTCGAAAGAAGAGTGAGTGTAATTCTCTTTTACCAACCGAGAAATTGTTTCCCGTGACCGTGAGGGTCGGCAAACACAATCTCTGTGCTGTTGATTAAATTTGACTTCTAAAACTGTATCGTGTCTAACCAAATAAAAATCATATAAATTACCAGGAATACATTTATAATCGTTTAAGTTTATAAAATATATATATTCAAAGGTATTTAATCCTTTGTCTCGCTATGTTGCGATGGACAAAAATCATAAAAACCCTAATTTCTGGAGGGATTTTTTTCAAAATCTTATGATTTCGGTTTTTGAACGTCTAGGCTTTATTGATTTTATTTGATGGTATGTTCCTTTTGGAACACTGCTTCGAGAAAAACTATGCCCAAAAGTCAGGAACCTTGGCTGATTATTTTCCCTGAATTCAACGATATCAACAACATTTGTTTAATGTTGTTTAATCCTGTGGAAAGAGACAAACTTTACAAAACACAAGCTTTTGGTGTTAAATTTGCAAAAAATTATTGTAGAAGAATATATAGAAGTTGGCTGCTAATGAAAGATTTTCAATAGAATTTATACATCGTGAATCTTTTTACTCATGAGAGGATCAACCTACCTTCTATGGAGTCGCAACTTGGAGAAACAAAAGTCGAGCGAGTTACAATAGATTGGTTACTCACTTTCGATCACGTAAGCTCGACATACAGAGAAATCATTATACGATCATCAATATTTTGGATTGACGAGAAAACCAAAGAATGCATAATTCTGTGTGCATTTGGTTAATGGTGTATGGTTTTATTGCAAGAAATGTGATAATTTGTGCAAACAAGTTCCAAGAATTTCAGATTGTGAGTGCATGCTTTACAAGGATCATAAGCTTTACTTCATTAGCCACAACAATATATTCAGTCTTAGATTTTTCTGGCCTGACTCCTCAGCAAACCTTAGAAAGAAACTGGAAAAAAATTTAGTCACAATAACAGGAAATGTCTTGATGGTTGAAAAAATTACAACTTTATTTCACATTGAGTCATTCCGAATCTTCATGATTTATTCATCATCATCAGGATTCTTTGAGAAATATGAACGAATTGAGTCTTTGAGCGACGAGACAATGCTTTTGGATCTAGACATCACTTTACTCCCATGTTAAAGTGATTCTCAATTTAGAGTTTATTATCGTCTTGAGAAAGAAATTTAAATAATTTTTACTTTACAGAAATTTTTTCAATCATAATTAATAACTTCTTTTTTGTCATAAATCTATCTTCATTAAATTCAACTCACCGAAGTGGGTGGGGGAGCAATTGGAGCCGCTCTAGAAAGTTTATAATCAAGCTCATTCTGAGTTCCAGGAATTAAACAAAAACTACAAATAGCAAAATTATTAAGCAAAGATAGATTATCGGAAACCACTCCATAGAGATCCGATGTGGGAGTTTCAGATTTCAGTATCTGAATCAATTAGGAAGGATCAGAGCATATCATAAGGTGTCTGTACTCTAGATTTTTGGCTTCTTCCATAGCTTCTCTGACCGCAAGCACTTTCGCAACTAGGTGAGATGCAACGAAAGGTATTGATTTGGGAAGACTATTCACTATCTCTCCCGATTTGGTTTTGAAAGACCATCCCAATCCCATAATGAGGGATTCCTTTCTCGATAACGCATCCATTGTGCATATGATCTCTGGATCCGAGTCTGGCGGAGGGCGGGCTTGAGGTACCTTGATTATGATTTCTTTCCTTTGAGCGTTGGTCCATTCTTTAGCTTCACCCCTAGCCTTTGTTATTGATTCCATTGCTGAGTATCTTCAATTATTGAACAGTAATGTATTTCAGACCTTCCAAAGATTCCATATCAGCCATGTGGCCAATGGAGTTTCTCCAATTCCTGTTGTTGTAGGTTCCTGGCCTCTAGACACTTTTCCCATGCTTTATCGAAGGAGAGGTTAGTCAACTCTTCCCCTGATATCATTATTGGTGCTTTCCTTTAGAGTTGTTTTGCGTAATCACATTGAAAGAACAGGTGCTCAACTGTTTCACTTTCACCACATCTGATACACTTAGGATCAATTTCTGGAATTGTGGCTGCTATATTGGCATTTGTTGGGAGTGCACCTGCCAAGATTTTCCAGAGAAGAAGTTTAATTTTAGGGTAAGATTTGATGTTCTGCACCTGTTTTCTCCAATCGATATGATTTGTCTCATTCTAGCTATGTTGTTGTGAAGTCTCTAATCTTGAGTAATAGCCAGATTTGGTTGTGTACATTCCTGAGGCCTGTTTTAGACAGACTTTCTTATCCTCTGCTCCTTGTTTACTAGTTTTAATACATTTGATTGTTTTTTCATACATTGGGAGCAGATTCTCGATCTTAATGGTATCCCAATTTTTTCCATCGAGTGTCATAAGGTCTGCGACCTTCCATTCCAAAGAGACGGCAGTTGGAGGACCCATTGGCTGGATTTTTTCTGTTGTGGATAACCAGGCGTCGGACCAGATGTTCATTGTTCGCCCATTGCCAATTACACAGCCAACATGATCCTCTTGTAAGTCTCTGCCATGTATGATGGTCCTCCAACCATGTGAAATATTTCCACTCCCTGAGCAATTTAAAAACTCCTCCCCTCTGCTATATTTGCCCATGAGAGTTCTCGCTAACAACACTTGTGGACAGGTAATGATGCGCCAAGCCTCCTCTCTTCTTAGTTCTTGTAATTTTCTGCCAAGTTATCCACGATATTTTCCTCTTGTTAGTCATGTTATCCCACCAGAATCTGACCAATGCAGATTGAATTCCTTTGCACAAGGATATAGGTAGTTTAAAACAAGACATTGCATAGGAGGGTAGGCTAGTTAAAACGCTCTTCAGCATAGTAAGTTTCCCAGCAAGAAGCCCAGCTTGCAGCTCTTTGTTTGATTTTATTTACTATCTCTGCGAAAATATCATTCTTCATTCTCCTAAAATGTTTAGGTAGTCCTAGGTATTTCCCCATCCTTTCGTCTTGGTGAATCCCTATCACCTCCTTGATTTTTTTTTTATGAGCCAGCGAGATTTTCATGGAGAAGGTGATAGCTGATTTGCTAGTGTTTATGCTCTGCCAAGATGCTTCTTCATATCATTTTAGGATAGATTTAAGGGCTTCACTATTTTTATCATTTGCTGAACAGAAAAATATAGTATCATCTGCAAACAATAGATGGTTTATGTAGGGGCTTTCACGTGCAATTCTAATTCCTTTTAGCTCGTTATCCTACTGTGCTTTCCTACATAAACTAGATAGGACTCCCCCACACAAAATGAAAATGTAAGGGGAGATTGTGTCTCCTTGATGTAGGCCCCTGTGTGGCAAGAATTTTTTCGAAGGAGTGTCATTTATCGGCACTTGATACGAGACTATTGTTAAGCATTACATAACTCAGCTGACCCAGTTTACATTAAACCTAAGTTTTCCAAAACTCTTTTCACAAAGCTCCATTCCAGTTAATCGTAGGTTTTGCTTATGTCCGTTTTCACAACCATCAGGCTATTTTTCTTTGTTGTAGAAGTCTTTAGAAAGTGTAGCATTTTATGGAAAATTAACACATTACCTGTGATAGTCTTTTGAGCCACAAATGCTGTATGATTTTCAGAGATAAGCTTAGGGAGGATTGGCTTGATCCTCTTAAAAAGAATCTTCGAGATGATCTTGTAATAGCCGTTACATATGGCAATGGGTCGATATTCAACTACCTTCTTTGGATTATCTTTGGATGAGCCTGATTAGTGTTTCATAATTAATAATTTATTTTACTTTTTTTACTTGTTCAATTTTCAACTTTACTATCTCATTAAGGAAGAGTAGAAAAGAATGCAAAAATATCATATTTAGTCAAAACTAGTTTAATTAAAGTTGTGTTTAACTCGCATTTCAGATTGTTTCTCTTTGTTTTTTCTAGTTTTTGTTTGACTTAATCATTTATGTACCTTTGAATTGGTGTGTTGCTTAAAATCCAAGAAAAAAAAATTACGAATAGGGATCTCGAGAATGTCGGACCAGCCCTGAATTACTCATGAACCTTTGTAATTGAATCTACTTTTTATAATCATCATAAAAGGGGTTTTTGAAACTGCACGGGGTGTCTTAAAATCATCACAAATATTGTTACAAATTTGTAACTGCTAGTATCTTTTTAAAAAGGTATTTCATAAAAATTGCACTTTTTTATTGTGAAACTATGGAGAATGTAACCCACAATTAAAATTTGTTGAACTATTTTTTTTCAAAAAACAGGGTTTGTTGGAAATATCGAAAAGTCCCTAAATGAATCAATGCTCATTCTTCTTCACAATCTTCAAATCTCCATTATCTAGACGTCTTTGGTGGACAAAACCCAAAGACAAGGAGATGATTTCCCCAAACTTTTTCCATTGTTCAGAAGATCATGTTCCAGCTTCTCCACCATCTTTGGTGGACAAATCACCATAGATAAGAATGATATTGAGAAACTGATGTGTATCACTTATAAAAAAAGGAGTATAGTGGAAAACCAAAGATATCATTAATGCGTCAATGCTCCCGTTTCTTCACCATCTTCAAATCTCCGTTATGCAGACGTCTATGGTGGACAAAGACCCGAAGACAAGGACATGATTTTCCCCAACCTCTTTATGTTGAGCAGAAGGTCAATGCTCTCCCACTTCTTCACCATCTTCAAATCTCCATTCTCCAGATGTTTTTGGTGGACAAATCTAAAAACATAATGTCTAGCAACGAAGAGGTATCACTTAAAAACAAAAGCTCAGCGTCAAAGAAAATTATGTCCATGTCTTTGGGACTTTGTCTACCAAACAAGTATGTAGAATTAAGGTTTGAAAATGGTGAAGAAGCATAAACATTGACACATTAAGGCTATTTTCGATATTTCCCTCAGAGTCTTTTTCTTGAAAAGGGGGTAGATCAACAATTTTTAATTGTGAGGTGCATTCCCTATAATTTTCAGAAAGAAGGGTTTATTCCCCATAAATATTTCTTTCTAAAAAGATTGTTAATCTATGGACTTATCTGCGGCGATAATTTGTTGTAATATAGTCGCAAAATCATAGTGAATTAGCAAAATGTTTGAAACTTTTTCTTTTGATTGCTGTGTAGCGACGATTTTGCGTCTGTTTTACCCTATCTCTGCTGGCATTATCATAGTTGCAAGGACATGTTGAATGGGATTTGAGATAGCACCAAGAAGTACACTATAGATCAGTTTATCCTCACGTTTTCAGAGATAATTTCTGGATTCGCAGCAGTACCGGTCAAAGTGGTGAGAGTTTTTGGCAGAGCGGTGATAGAACTATCGAGATAGCCAACACGATCATACCCATCAAACAAAGCCTGAACTTTTCTGCTCCACATGAAAAAGTTGGTTGAGTTCAGCTTAGTGATATTGGTCTCAATATTAAAAAGAGTAGACGTAGTAGAAACCAAAACGGCTTGTGGAGGAGAGAGAGGAGAATTGGTAGTCATGGATGCGTTTGGGAGAAGAAGAAGAAGAAGAAGAATGAGAAAAAGACAAAGAAAAAGAAGAGAGGAGACGAGTTAGGGTTTTTTGAGTTATTCCACATCAGTATTCACACAGCAAAACCGTCATTTTTCCCGTCGCTTATATATGGTTCAAGAGGTATTGAGAGTAGTCTTTTCAAGACTCTTCATGCTCACTCACATTCAACTGGTTGACATCTTCACAAAGCCTTATTCTTTACTCAATTCACGAAATTATCACAAAGATGGCTTTTTCTTCCAATGGTGAATTAAGATTGTTGGTTTAATCTAAACTATTAATTAAGGACTGGTATTGTATAAACAGAGATGTTACTATTAATTTATCATATTTTGAGCATTCAAATAATATGATCTTAATATATCACACAAAACAAAAGTTTCAATTTTTTTGATAAGTACCAAAAAATTTCCTCAAGATCTCGTGTTTCAAAACAACTTTAGGTTTGGTTTTAAATGCAAAACAGTGTTGTACATAACCAAATAATAGTCATATAAAAAACGGGAATGCGTTCACAATTGCTCAGGGTTTTAAACTTTTATGTTTATAAAATATTTTAACTTCTCCTCTCTTTTTCTCTCGATATTGCGATGGCAAAAAGTCATAAAAACCCTAAAACTTGGTCGGACCTTCCTCAAGATCTCGTGATTTGGGTTTTCGAGTGTTTGGGATTAGCTGATTTTAAACGAGCTAAATCAATATGTTGTTCTTGGCACTCTGCTTCGAGACAATTTGTACCCACAAATAAGGTACCTTGGCTGCTTCTCTACCCTAAAAGCTAGAATGACACTTTTTTAAAGGTTGTTCAATCCAGAAAAAAAGAATACAAGCTCTAGGTGTCGAATTTACCAGGAGTTTTTATAAGGAAACCTATGGAAGTTGGCTCCTCATGCCATATCTTCAATGGAATCTTTACCTCCTATGGAGTCACAACTTGGACTGACAAAATTCCATGAAACTGCATTTCGGTTTGTCTTTTTCGATCAAGTAAGCTCGAGATACAGAGATATCGCAATATGATCACCCCATTTTTTG
Source organism: Lepidium aucheri (assembly GCA_900406435.1). Lineage (NCBI taxonomy): Eukaryota > Viridiplantae > Streptophyta > Magnoliopsida > Brassicales > Brassicaceae > Lepidium > Lepidium aucheri. The sequence goes on from OVBA01005632.1 coordinate 15,543, forward strand.
TATTGCAAGAAAGGTGATAACTTTTGGAATAAGTTCTAGAAATTGCAAATTGTCGAAGCATGCTTTACAAAGATCATAAGCTTTACTTCATAAGCGAGAGTAATTTTTCAATCTTCTAGTTTTCAAGACATGTTCCTCAGCAAACTTTTCAATGTAGAATGATTCCGGCTACAATAAGTGGTCCATGGCATGTTATTTGGAATAGATTTGTAGTCACAATAACAGGAGAGAATCTCATGGTTGAAAAAGGTTTTCCAACTTTACCTTACAAAGAGTCATTTCGCATCTTCAAGATCTATTCATCATCATCAGGATTCCTTAAGAAATAAGAAAGAGTTGAATCTTTAGGCGAAGAGACAATGTTTGGATCTAGGCATCACTGTACTCGCCAATAAAATTGAGGGATTCCAAAGAATTTCTATATGTTTCAGTGATTCTTGTTACTGTAACACAGAATATCTCTTTATCTTCAATCTCGAGATCCAGAAGATGGAGCGACTCCACATACTTGATTATGATTATTCATTAGGTTCACACTATGCTAAATGGTTCATAGTCCTACCAAGTTTCACTACATGATGTTTTTCAGTTTTATCTTCTACTAGGATTATTTCCACGTTATAATGCAGGATTTAGTTGTTTTGATTGGTTTTTTAAACCGTTTTCATTTATGTTGTTTGATCCGTGTTGATATTTTAAATATTTTTTTACGAAATATTGTTTTAGAGGCCCAAAACCTAAACCAAAATTGATCCAAATTAGAGGAACTGGACCCAACAAAATACTCAAATGGATCCTAGATCTATGTATCCAAAAACCGAATCCAAACCCGAACCGAAACCAAATCAAGGACCAAATTTTTTGCTTTATAGTTTTTCTATTACTTTTTTTGAATTTTGAATTTTTATATAAAAAAAATCGATCCTGAACTCGATCTATACCGAAATGAATTAGATGAACTGAACTCAACAAAAGTATCAAAATACCAAATTAGGTAATCTGAACCCGACAAAATATCAAATATGGGTCCTAAATTTATGTACCTGGAAACTAAATTCAAACCCGAACCAAAACCAAATCTATAATCGATATATTTTTACTAAATTTTAATTTTTTTTAAATTTTTTATTTAATCTTTATTAGTTCTGAATTTATAAATATAAATTTATAACAGAACCTATCTCAATCATATTCTTAAGGATAGTTATGAATCTTATGTTAATTGTATCTTATAGTTTATAACATGATCAAAATGAAAGTGTCTCCCACTTTAATATATAAGACTAGGATTATACCAGCGTTATAACGCGAGATTGAATTGTTTTGATTGTTTTTTAATACTTTGTTAGACCTATGTTGATAATTTGGAATATTGTTTTCGAGATGTTATTTTAAAGGCCCCAAACTCAAACCAAAATTGATCCACATTAGAGGAACCGAACATGAAAAAATACTCAAATGGTTCCTAAATATATGTACTCAAAATAATTGAACTCGAACCCATAACGAAATGAAATCAACAATCCAATTTTAGTTTTTCGAGTTTTTCTATTAAATCTTTTTTAATTTTGAATTTTATATAAAAATATTCAAATTCGAACTCGATCTATATCAAACCAAACTCTATCCAAATTTTTTTTTTGAATAAGTATTAAACTAAAATAACCAAAAAACCGAATTAGATAAACAAAATTTGAAAAAATACCAGAATGTGTCCTATATCAATGTATCCAGAAAATCGTATCCAAACTCGTAACGGAACCGAATCAATATCCGATATATGTTTTTTAAATTTTAGTTTTAACAGTTTTTTCCATTAAATTTTTATTAATTTTGAACTTTTTTTATAAAAATCTGTAACAAAACCTACCTTAAGCATATTTTCAAGGGTTGTTATAAACCTTATGTTAATTTTAACCTATATTTTATAACATTGTCAAAATAAAAATGTCTTTCGTTTTAATACATAAGGATTATACTCACGTTATAGCGTAGAATTTGATAAATTTTTCAATTGTATTAACTTAGGTTTTTAGATCCGTATTAATATTTTGAATATAGTTTTCAAATATTGTTCTAGAGGTCCAAAACACAAATCAAAATCAACTCGACTGAAGGGAAGCGGATATAACAAGATATCCGAATAAATTCTAAATCTATACACTATATCTAAAACCCGAAATCAAACTCAAACCACAACCAAATCAATAATCAAAATTTAGTTTTTTAGAGTTTTTCTATTAAATATTTTTCAATTTTAATTTTTTTATATAAAAATATCTGAATCCAAATTTGATTTATATCGAACCGAACTTTGTCAAAAAATAAAAATATCCGAATAAGTTTTAAATCAAGAGAACAAAAATATCTAATTAAAGTAACCAAACTCGACAAAATACTATAATGAGTCTTAAATATATGTACCCGCAAAACCGAATTTAAACGGGAATCGAAACTGAATCAATAACTGAATATATACCGATATATTTTATTGAATTTTAGCCTTCAATTTTTTTATTAGATATTTATTAATTTTAAATGTTATATTAAAATTAATAATCAGACTCACTTTAATCCTATTTTTAAAGGTTGTTACAAATTTTATGTTAATTATAATCTACTTTTTATTTTATTATTTATAATATGCTCAAAATAAAAGTATCTTTCACTATAAAATTTGTTGTTTTACGCTAATGCTATGACGTCTTGTTTTCTTTTTTTTATCTTTTCTTAAAATTCTGCTCTCTTGAAAGATGGAATGATGTAAACAAAGTTTAATTTGTTGTAAATAATATTTATATAATATTTTAATATTATATTTGTAGAAGAGAGAACGTAAAGCTTTTTATATTATATGTTGGTAAGTGGAAAGGTAAGTTACATAATGAAGTAACACACATATATATACTGGTTTGAAGTCGGTTAGTGTAGGCGGAAATAAAAAATTACCTACATTATAGGTAATTATTGCACCTATAAGTCTACATATATTTATAACACTCCCCCTTAATTACCTATATTGTATTATGCACTATCTCATTAAAAACCTTATTATGGAAAAATCCAGTGGGATAAAAACCATGACGAGGGAAAAAGAGTACAATGACAGAATCTCCCCCTGAAATAACGAATGTCATAAGTTTCGTAGTTGACGCATTCCAATACTTTGAATATGTTTTCTGAATATTGTCGTAGGAAGCGCCTTCGTAAACAGATCTTGTCCGTTGAATGAACATATTGAATATCTAATTCTTGATTTTTCTCGAGTTCTCATGTGTAAGAGAAAAATCTTGGGGGAATATGCTTTGTTCGGTCGCTCTTGATATAACCTTCTTTGAGTTGGGCGACACAAGCAGCATTGTCTTCAAACACCTTTGTTGGCTCTTTATTTATGACTATTCTGCTTGTTTTTTGTATATGTTGAGTCATGAATCTGAGCCATACGCATTCTCTACATGCTTCATGAAGCGCAATTGTTTCTGCATGATTTGAGGAGGTAGCGACTAGAGTTTGCTTTTGGGAACGCCAAGAAATTGCAGTGCCTCCAATTGTGAATACATATCCAGTTTGTGATCGGGCTTTATGNTGGGCTTTATGTGAGTCTGATAAATAGCCAGCATCTGCAAAACCAACTAAATCGAAACTAGAATTTCTATT
>OVBA01005633.1:0-19381 GCA_900406435.1 Lepidium aucheri
TTGGCTCTTTTCACACACGAGCCCTCAGCTCTTTTCACACACGAGCCCTTGACCCTTTTCATGCACGAGCCCTCGACTCTTTTCACACACGAGCCCTTGGCTCTTTTCACACACGAGCCATCGGCTCTTTTCACACACGAGCCCTTGGCTCTTTTTACACACGAGCCCGCGGCTCTAATCACACAATCACGATCACACAATTCCATTCACCTCTAACCATTCAACCTAACCATTCTAGGGTTCCATTCAACCTATCACCAAATACATGCCTAATCATGCCTTACGATCACGAACTCACCTTTGCCTAAGCTTCTTTTTTCGATTCTTCTTGCTCTGTGGGGTTCGATTTGCTCTTGCCAACAAAACCCTAAACTCGATTCAGCTCCTTGCTTAATCTCACGAGATCGATCTTGCTTTCTCTTTTTTTTGTGCTTTCTCTCTTTTTTGTGCTTTCTCTCTCTAACTTAGGGTTTGCTTTTGCGGATTCTTTCACAATGATTCTAAGGATCGAATTTATACTCTAATTCTAACCCTAATCTTCTTGTTGGGCCGAAACTTATTTTCATTTAATCAAAGCTTTTTTAGCACCCTTTTTGGCCCACAAAATCAACCCTTAATCCATAAAAATTCGGCCATTTTTCCCTTTGGCTCATTAGGCTTTTCAACCCCTTTAATACTTGACATTTCCATGTCCAAACCTAACCTAATTCGTGTCTGAACCAAGCTTATCACATCGAACCACAAATTCCCTTCTGATCCGAACATAATTGTCCGAACCGACCGGCGCGTGCGATCCACGCAGTTTGCACGGTCCGTTCCGACAAGGCTATCCGATCCGACCATTCCTGTCCGATCCGACCGTTCTTGTCCGATCCGACCGTTCTTGTCCGATGCGACCAAGCTATCCGATCCGACCAGACTTGTCCAATCCAACCAGACTGTCTGATCCGACCAGACTTATCCGATCCGACCAAGCTGTCCGATTCAATCTAGCTGTCCGATCCGACCAGATCTGTCCAATCCGACCAGATCGGTCTGATCCGACCAAGCTGTCCGAAAATCATTTTTATTCTAAAAATCCTTCCTTAGCTCGTTTTTCATGCTCTTTCTCATTTCTTAGATTTCCAATGCCCATTCTCAACCAAATGCCCAAGTTTGGCTCGACCCTTTGTACCGCACTCACATTCCACACCTCGTTAACCGAGTGTGAGTATTACAACATCACTATGTTTTGTGCTTTATATTTACAATACAAGCCAGACACTTTTTTTAAGGCAGTGTTACAAAAAAAAAAAAAACTATTCACAAAGATAATTTTAATATTAAAAAACGTATAGGGTCATAATAAAGCTTCAAATCACCAACACTCAAACCCATCGTTTAACTCTCTTCTTCTTGCTTACCTTACCAGCTATGGAAGATTCTTCTTCCAGAGGCAGCCTTTTTGAGTAACCGAGAGTGTCTACACTTTTGAATCATTCAGGAGTCATTTCTTGTAACTCACAGGCACGTCATCATCGTCTTCTTCAAGGTCACTGAACGATACATCTTCATCCTCATCCTCATCCTGCACGAGATGGTTAGTGGTTGCGCTAACAATTCCTCCATTATCTTCATCTTTCAACCAATCGTCAGCATCAACATCATCATCCACTTGAACATCAATAACTCTAGGTGAAGAACTAGTGACTGGGCTTTGCACCAACTTGTCATGCTGTGCTGGTGCTGGTCTTTCTTCAATGACAGGCTTGTCCACAACTTGTATGTCCTTGCTCTCAGTTGCGTGCTTCTCTGTCTCAAAATCAGAAGTCTCAGTTGAATGTATTGCTTCGACAGTGATAGTTTTGACAGGTTCTGGTTCTGGTTTTGGTGCGGGATCAGTAGGTAGAGAAAGAGGTTCAACATTTGCACTAGCAGCAACCGTATCAATACTCTCCGGCACGTCTATTGTACCTTTGTTTCTCTTATGCAGCAACTCGTGGGATAATAGTGCTCTTGCTTCAAGTACCTTTATGATAAGGTAGAACACAGTGATTCATTTACCTCAGACAAGTTTCACTCCTTTCTCATCACTAGATTAAAGCAATTCATACACTATTAAAACTTGCAAAACTAATGTATAACTACTAAAACTTGCAAACCTAATCATCCGATGGAACATAAACTATAAACATCAGATTAGCTCGAAAAGTGAAAAACAGAGGAAAATTACGAGAATGATGAGCAATAGAGTTGAGCTTCAAGGCTTACCTGAGGAGTTGAGAGAAGCAAGGCATCATGTTTGCTGAATTTAGGATGTGCAAGTACAAAGTAAATCATCCAGAAGCAATTCTCGCTCATATATGCTGGGCAAAGCTCAACCCTCAAAGCAGCCAGACTCGATGCAAGCCTATTGACGGCCAGCGCGTGCTCATATTGAGCATCACTCATTTCAAAATCTGAAGATGAGTGATGGAAAAACACTTAGCAAAATCTTGAAATCTCAGCATAAAAGCAAATACCCAACATACCCGGAGATAAACAATACAGCCATGGAGAGACACACACTTCAGTCTTCCCAAAAGTAAATCACAATCAAGATTTATGACAAATTCCAATCACCCTTAATTGACCAAAGCTAAATCTTAAATAGGAAATATCTATAGATTCCCAATCCTAGATGATTGAATACGCATTTTTGTTTTCTAAATTAGCTTCTAATCAGAAGTCATAGATTAGTGTACTTCAGAACATCTGATTACAATGTGCTGCGAATTCGAAAACATACCATCAAAGTTATTGTCCTCTTCAGGGAAGGGAAAATCAAGCCATGTTTCGGGATGCAACGCAAGATCCCTCGCAAATGCAATTACTTCTTCGGTAACACCGATTGCATCTCCAGCTTTCGAATCGGAACCTTCCGAACCCAATTGCCAAAAATTAGAGGCCATCTTAGTAAACTCCGATACCGGTAAGTTTCCGGAAAGCTTCGATATACCGGTCCTGAATCTACCTCCAATCTCCACGAAATCATTCCTGATCCCAGCAATCAGATCCTCGTCACCATCCGCCAGATCCGAAGACTTCCGGGTTTCTTCAACGCGATCAGCCGCCTCAGACGAAGAAGGTGGTGGCGCTAGGAAAGAAGCCACACCCCATAGCTGGCTTCTAAAGGTCTTGGTGAGTTCAGAGATGTCTTCCTTCACGCCTCGTGGAGACTGTGATACCGATGGAGAAGACGCTTGATCTGAACCGGATTCTTCAGTCGAATTGGCCTTATTCGTTTCCTTTTTCTCATCCTCATCCTCATCGATCTTCAGAGAATTCGCAATGGATCTAGCTAACCATGCCATTTTTTTGGATCTCTCTCACAACTCTCTCAAGTATCTCGACCTTAAACGAGACACCATTGACGATCAAATTCAACCTTAAGAAACGTCGGCGTTTGCTTACTGAAATGGGCTTCAGTATGAAGCCCATAAGGTTCAACTATTAGGCTCTCTGTAGGTTTGGTCTCAAAAATCCTAATCAAGAACTTAATACTGAAGCCCATAAGGTTCAACTATTAGGCTCTCTGTAGGTTTGGTCTCAAAAATCCTAATCAAGAACTTAAGGGAAACACGATTGACTAAATAGGCTTTGTATCAAAAGCCCATAGGGTTCAAATTCCAGACTTTGGTTTTTGCGACTCAGTTACAGAGTTGCACGTTCAGACAAAAGCTCTCACATCACACAGCGTTATACACAAACCCACTCAAAACAGAGATTTGCTCAGTCTCGTTTCCAAAGCAGACAACTGTTTCTGCGCATAAAACAGTAAAAATAGTTAAATGATTCACTTGTCAAATCTCGCTTTCTTTTCAATTGTTCATTAGAACAGTGAAAATCTCCTACCATTATATGGAGACTTTTTGGTCTCCCACCACAACACTTGCTCAACTTATAAGACAGGAATCAGATTCACATCATACTGTACTTTGAGATGTCACTCGATGCAATAATAGTGACTGATTTTTCAACAATCACTTTTTTGGTATTTATTTCACATTTAAGACGATAAGAAAGCTTTGGAATAAAGATGAATAAATGATGATGATGATGATTAACAATTGATGAGGTGAAGACTAGTGTCTAATTTGCCAATCTAGAAAAGCTAATAGAAGACATTGAATGAACAGGAAAACAAAAACAAAAAGGATTCAAAAGCTTGAAAGACACAAGTTCAGGTCAAAAGATTTTGCTTCTTTTTCCTTTCTGTTGTGAGTGGTCAGAAAGCAAAACAACCTTCACGAGTAGAGAGACTTAATATGGTTCCTTTCTTCAAATTCTTCTTTTTTCTTTCTTTTGAAATTGATTGAACCAAACCCGGTAACTTTACACAGTTTTGCTAATTCCCAGTGTTTATTGCAAACTGAACCAACATGAAAACATTACACATACCCATGCTTTTTCTTCCTAGTGTTTCCATCTGTGGATTGCTTCTTCTTTTCACTTGTTACAGCCGAAAGCAATAGCTGCATTTACGAACTCTTCATCTATATATACATCAGGGCAGAGGCGGATTCACATAGCACATTTACTGTTTCATGGATATCCATTGACTTGTGTGTAATATGAGCAATCGGTGCTAAAGATTTGAACTTTTGCTATTGGATTGTCCTTGTGAGTTTACATTTAGAAATAAACATGGTGTCTGAATAATGTAGACTACAGAGCTTAAGTAGCTCCGCTGATCTCTGCTTCAACGCTGCATCACACCCGCTTTGAATCACCAGTAGGAGCTTTGCAGCCAGACCGACCTCAACAGCATGAGGCGAACATTCTTCTGGAGCTAGTTTGCAGACAGACCAAAGCACTGACAGAGCGTAGTTAGTGCAATTTTCAGACACTCTCATCAGTACCCTAACGGTATACGGTATGGTGTTCGCAGAGTCTTTGACAGCAACTCTTCCTACCATGTCCAAACACAGAGAATCAAGAACAAACAAAGCTAATTCCAGACATTCCGGGTCCAAAGAAGGTAAGATGTCGACTAATTGAGGCACTGCTCCAATGCTAACCATCAAGTTTCGAACTTGTTTATGAACCGAAATAGGTTTAAGCAACCCAAGTGCAGGGGACACTCCATTTTTGTGTCTCTTGTCCTTAACTAATCTCATTAACCCAACAAGCAAACTATGACTCGAAACCAGCTCTGCTCTAAACCCCTTCTCTTCTACCAATCCTCTAATCAATCTCGCGCAATTGATTTTGGTTTCATTCGATCCATCATTCAACATATCAACAATCAACGAAACCTTAGCCGGTTGCATCAATCCAGATTTCGCATCCGAATCGAGATCAAGACTCACAAGAATCGCAACAGCTTCAGATCCAACAGCATGTGAAGTAAAAGGACCCAAAAGAGAAGATATTACAGAGACACCTCCTTCCTCAAAAACGGTCTTCCTCGCCATAAGATGAGCCACAACAATCTGCTTAAGCTCACTCAACGCATGAACTCTAGCTTGACCTTTAGCTTTCTTCAATGTCCCCAAAATCTCAATAGCTCGTCCTTGTACATCCTCAGACCGTTTTTTCATCAATAGATACTTCTGCGAGAACCAAGTGTAGATTAAATGTTGAAGTGTTTTATTAGGAGTTACCGTATCATCCCAAAGCTCCTGCATTGTCGTGGGACAAGTCAAGTGACCTAGGTTAAACCATTTGTGAATGTTTGACCTTTCGTAGGTTTGACCAGTACACAAGGTTACAGGATCTTGCATCGGCTCTAACGAGATAGGACAAATGAAAACCGAAGGTATATCAGGTAAATCAAGCTCCTTTATCATCTTCGTCAGATCCAATTTCTCATCAACAACAACTCCACCGCCACCATTAACGCCACCGAGAACTCCGTCTTTCACCGCCGTATCCAGATCTAAGACTTGCCCATCACCACCACCTTCAAATCCAACTAACCCATTTCTCTTTAACGGCTGATACATCGGCATTTTGAAAGAATCGAAAAGAAAGAAAAAATCAAAAACCCAAAATTTCACAGACTTTCTTCTCTAGCTCACAACATTTGGGCAAATAATGCCTTTGATAGTGAAGAAAGGAGCTAAAAAAGAGCGAAGAAAAGAGAAACGCATGTCTTTATCTGAGAAAGAAGCGTTGAACAACAACAACACAATCTTCTTCTTCTTCTTGTTCCTCTTTCCTCTTTATTTTGTTTCTCTTTCTCCCTTTGCTTTAATTTTTTCTCTTTTCAACGGTCAAAAAGAAGATTCATTCAACTCTTGTTAATGATATAACATCATAAACACATGATTGAAGCCCAACTGCCTTCAAAAAATGTAAATTTTATCCCACAAATTTCGAGAAACAGAAAAAAGGAGAAATCATGAAGAATGAGAAGAAATAAGAAGAAACCCAGTACGTAAAAAGGTAGAACCCAGAAAATCTGAGAAGATTAAAAGGAATAGAATTTGAGAAAACCCAGATGACGAAATAAAAATCACGAATTCGTGAGAATGACGAAGAAACCCGTACTCACTTGTTTGTTTTTTTCTCTCTTACCCTCTTCTGAGGTAGTGAGTGGATTGTTTTGTTTTTGATTTCTTAAGAAAAAAGGGGTAAATAAAATAAAAAAGAGGAAAGAAGGGAGAAATTAAAGAATTGTAGAAAGATTCGGGTGGAAAATAGAAAACAATAAAGATAAGGTAACCGGTGAATGACTGGCTATAACAAGTCATTTAGTCCTCTCGACACTCGCACCACACGTGCAAGCTATACCACATGCCTTCACCTCCCGGTTTCATTATAATACTACCATTGAAATTCTCACCTTAGTAAATTTCGATTCCCAATCTTGTCCCCTACCTTTTTGATTACGGAGTTACTATTACCACTATCATATTGGAATACTAAAATAAAACAATTACAAAAACGTAATTATGAAGATACCTAAAAAAATTCTTATAAGTAACACTATTCCCAAACATTGAGAGTAATAATAATATAGTAGCATAAAAAAACTCCAAAAATCAAAATTGATCAATGAAGTGTGGAATAATCACTGTAATTTTTCTGATAATTTTTGAGGAATAGGAAAATCTTGAATTAGACAAAAGACAACAGAGAAAATCAAAATCTTCTTTTGAATTTTGTTTTCTTTTTCTTAATATCCACGCTAACTAGGTATATACTTTAGCAAATTTTATTGAAAAATGTAGTCAAAGATAAACAAAAAAAGGGTAAAGTGGTAAATAAGAAAAGAGTAAAGAAAATCCCGCACGTAGTCAAAAAAAGCTGATAAGTTTACACAAAACTCCAATAACCCACGGGGAAGAGTAACCCGTACAGGTCGGGCACGTGCGACGATAATTTCTAGGTTTATTAACTTAATTAATCTTCTTTATACAATAGAGTATAAAATTTTGAAATTGAAAAGAAAAAAAAGGAGAAAGAGAGAAAATGGGGACCACAAAGGAAAAGAGGCAGCTAGACAATTGACCGTGACAGTGTGTTGCTTTGACTGTAAGGCTCAATTCGATAAGTAGTCTCCGGGTTCTCTCATATCCATCTTCAGTTGTCTTTGACTGTTCTTCTCAACCATTCATAGCCTACCACGTGTCCACATCTCCCTTCCCCACCCAACCGTGATTACTTTATTTAATTTTAATTTTGTTTTTCATTTTAACAATCAAGATAATTTAATACGTAATAACTTTAAATTGATGGGTGTGGGTCCTTATCCCTCGTGTTCTGAACCACAAAGTTGATTTTGTGGCCCATAGTATTAGGAGAATTGCTCGAAATCTATCTTTTGTGGATTGTATTTCTCCCCATTAGTACTTTGTTATTTTGTGAATGAGTTAAGTTAGAAAAAAATAAGGAAATTGATGGGAGTGGGGTGTTGTGTCGTATGAGAGATCTGTGAGAGACCATGTGTTGTTTTTGTTGCTGTTGAGTATTGTCCCTTATCTGCAAAGTTTGCTGTCCATTCTATTATTTTCATTACACATTTTACAAATCAAAATTTTATTTATTAATTTGTGTTTTTTTAATACTATTAATTACTTACTGGACCCAAGCCAGTTTTTTGTAATGAAAATTCAGATTCAAATCCAATGATTCTCAAGAGTTTATAATGATTCAAAAAAGATGAAAAAGAAAAAGAAATTGAATATATGAAGTGTTGTTATCTAGTCAAACAAAAGATACTAAAGTGGACCGGCAAGTGTTTAGATGTGATATGACGTGTTTTGTAATCAAGTTTTTTTAGCCTTTGGGATGGGAGATTGATTGAGATATATTATTATTTATATAATAACAATAACTACTAGAAAGAAAACTTGATTTAACATTTATTGTAATTATCTCTTCTTATTCTGTAATAATACAGACCAAGTGCTAATGCACATAGTGAGTGATGGTGACCAGAGAGACGGGTCCTACGAACACAAGCATAGCAATTTCTTGAAAACGAACTGACGACATTTCAACTGCTTTGTGTCTATCGTTTTTTCTTTGTTCAAATGATCAATTTTATTTAGGTTTTTTTTTACCTTCTTTATTGTTTGATATATAAACCGATTCATTTTTTCTTTCTCAGTTATATCTTAAGATATCTATTGCATTAACAAAACCAAATATATAACTCAAATTATATGCAAACATTTGAAATTAAATTTGGTAAATAAAACAATATAAATTGTCAAAAAACAAGTGGTTCAGTTAGTTTGTCCATGATTTAGCTAGACATGAGGTGGTATGTTCAAATCTCATTCAGATTCATTTGGAAAACTCAGACTATGGATCGGATCTTATTGTCAATCCAATGATTACTTGTTGACAAAAAAACAATATAAATAAATGTTTAACACTGAATTTGTAATGTAGATTACATTTATCTCAAATTTTCATTTTTCATTTCGGAAACATAATCTATTTTTATCTTAGAGCAATTAATATATGATAATTTTTAATAGTTCAAGAAATATTTCATCCACTAAGAATGTATAAGAAAGTTAAAGGAAACTTCATAGCCATAGAAACAAATATGAATAAAGCGTATGATATAATAGAACGAGAATTTGCTATGAAAATATGGCTTACATGACAAATGGATCTTTGCAATCATTTGAGGTGTAACAATTGAGTATATTGTTCTCCTGGATAATTTTTAGAATGAAGGATTCAACCAAAAATGGGTTTTAGACAAAATGATCATATATCTATATATATCTTTATTCTCCACATGGAAATTTTAGTAATATAGCTAAAGAACAGAAAGGTGAAGGCAAAATAAAGGGTATTTCAATAGCAAGAGAGAATCCTTCTATTTCTTATCTATTATTCGAAGACGATAGTCTTTTTCTATAGGGCGATAGATAATGAGGCGAGGGTGATTCTAAACATATTTATGAAGTATTAAAGAGTGACGAGACAACAAATAAAATTTTCAAAATACTCGATTCGGTTTATAACAAGGTTAGCAAGCAATCCATAATGCCTTAAGGATTTAATCAATTGAAAACATGTAGAGATGTTTTCATGATTGTAATATCTTAAATTCCATTATCAAAATCATCTTCTATCACCTAAAAATTCAAAACATAACATCAATAAATTACATAATCTAAATTTGTTTTTTAACCTCTAAACTCGGGGAAACCACATAACCGGTTTATAGCACAAAACAAAACTTGACATTTCTTGGAAAGAGGCGGTTTCAGTAAGAATTCAAAACCCTATCTCTTATACCGAATGTGAACTCTAATGTTATTGTGGTGAGTAGAATATTGAGAAAATCACAGTCTAGAAAAACCAATTCACCAACCCGCTGTCCAATATTTTTCAATAAGTCAAGACTTCCATATATGTAAAAGACCTAAAGTCTAATATGGGTACATCCAAATAAGCTTCTAGATTATATTTGTTTCTATCTAAGATTTTTTTTTGGATGAAGTATTTGTTTCCATCTAAGTTAGGAAAGATGCTTCTATCAAGATCAAATAAGCCATGTATTATAGAAACATACTAAATATGAGAGATTTTAGAAATTAAATAATATTGTGAGAATGAGAAAAGGTACTTACAAAAGTACCAAATTTGGATCATCTTCTAATGGTGACTCAATAATAAATTCATCTAGTGTTGATTTTTTGGTGAAAGTGGAAGAAGTCCAAGTCTTGGTTTGATACTTTTTCATAAAGGACCCTCAAATTTTGTTTAATAGCTCTAGTTTTTTCCTCTCTAGTACTAAGATCCACCTTGTCAAAAGCACTATTGAGTATTTGCAGCATTAACTTCAGATCCAAAATATCTCTAATACCTAAAATGATATTGTACTCATTCCAATATTTAGCAAATTTACACTTCATACTCCTAGCCATAACTTCTATTTTACTATCACCACAATCAATATATTTCTTCAATACTCAATTTTTCACACTAGTAGAAACTAGACATTGTAGGATATTTAACCCCATAAAAGTAAGTAGTGATCACACTAAAAGACTTCACAAAATCAAAAAATTTCACACCATATTCCACTCATCATATGGACGCAACAACTTATAATTTATGTCACACTATTTCAGACTAGCAAATTCCTAACAAAACTTTAGAGCTCTACCAAGTATATCATAAGTAAAAAAATTTCATTTAGGGACAACTAATTACAACCCAAAAATCCGATATAGATATGATATAGCCACAAAAATAATTTGTGGCTAAAAAAGCTACAAAAGCTACAAATATTCAGCATCTAGCCACAAATATTTGGAAAAAAGCACACTCGTGACTATATGCTGAATATTTATAGTTTTTTGTGGTTTCTTCTAGCCACGAATTTGTTTTGTGGCTATAGAGATTTTTTTTTACTAGATTCTACTTCATTCACTTTCAATAAACTCAAGGGCCACCTATGAGATTGAGACTGTTTCTTTTCTTGAATCTGATGTTTTCACAAATTTAACATTGCCTTTGATACTTTCCAAAAGATCATTAGTTAGTTCCAATCCTTTCTTTAATATCATATTCAAGATAGGAGCACAACATTTAACATGAAAAAACTTCCTATCATACAACAATCCATTACCAGTAATTATATGGAGACAATACTTAAAAATCCTTTACATACTATCATTACTAGTAGTATTATCCAATATCATAGAGAATATCTTCTTCTCTAACCCCACTATTTCAAGCATAAAAGAATCTTAGTAGATTATTCTTCACTCGGTATGTGGAGATTTCATATCACTGGATGCTAGAATCATATTGTTTAACTTTGAGGTATCATCAATATACTGAGCAATCAAACAAATATATATTATCATTGTGCTACAAATTGTCCACAAATTACCTATAAAACACACTCGTCCTTTGAATTCAACAAACATTTTTTCAGTTTTTACTTTTCCAACTCATACCTCTTAAACACATATATGCACATTATTTGGATTTAAATACTTATTTCTAGCTCTAATCTTTTCATACTCAACATATCTATAAGGTAATTCATGGTTTATGATAATTTTAGTAACCATATATTGATATACTTTGTGATCATATCACCTTTCTTTTATTAGTTGTGGAGCTCTCTTTGGACAACACTCTAAATGACACTTTAAAAATGATGTTCCATGCTTGGCTTATGTGATTAGCTCTTACTATGATGAATGCAACAATCTCTCTATTTTGTCATTTGATTCTAATCTGACTGATACAAACTCTCTCCAAAGAGTAGACCTTTTGCGATTATTAGAGCAAATTTTTGTCTTGGTCACTTGAGTAGGTTAAGTTTCACTTTTTGTTGCTTCTCGAGTTTCCGCTTCCTCATTTATTGTTATATATTCATCCTCAGCATTCAGAGTTGTCATTGTTTCCTGTGAGTATGAACCGTCCTACAAAAAATTAAAATCAAGTTACAATGATATTCAAGAACAAAAGAAGACATCATAGAGAAGAAAACAATAAACTTAGAGACTTTTTCATTCTTCTAAAATTTAAAGTATACTAGATTTCTAAAATGTTAGTTTGATACTCACATTGAAATTGCAATAACCCAAAATAAGCTCCACGCAATCTATCAAAATAATCCCCACTCAAATCAAAGCATATTTACTCTTGAAAAGGGAAAAAGTCCTCGTATAAGTGTTGATATAAATGAGATAAAGAGCCATGGAAAGTGAAACCCACTAATCATGTTAAACATATTAAATTTGTTCAAAAACAAGAGAGATGATATGAGTACCTTGGAAAAATGTAGTGTCAATAAGTTTTGAACAATAATGTGTTGGTGTCAGTCCACAACACTTATTACCATTGTTTGTTGTTGATGAAAATAGAGAAGTGCTTGCACCCTCATCATCGTTATGTGGTAGAAGTTCTATGCTCTCATTCTATGTACTAACATGCCATAAACAAATTATAGTCACAAAAACAAAGCTTTTATTTTCTAAAGATAAGATATCTCATTGTACACAATTTTTTTATGCTAGCAAAAATGGAATTCAAATATGATATAAGAAGGTCAAATTCGGGAATAAATCAAACGTAGAAAATATAATTAGAATCAAATAATATGTAAGACAAATAAATAAAATTTATAAGAACAAGCATTCACCTGAAGAAAAAACATCATCTTCTCGATCAATATATCTGGAGCAAGCAATATGAGAAACATGAAAATGACGACGACTTGCAACTGAAAAAATTGTAACCGAAAGCATGTTAACATGATGCATATAAATGACTCCGTCCATTTCAAACACAACACTCTTATGCATGCATTTCACATGTTAGGTATAGTTAGTGTATTCAAATACTCCCTATAATATGTTTTGTATGGTTTATTGGTAACTTATAGTTTTATGAGGGAAACAATAAAATATGAATCTGCTAATGAAGGTTACAGATCAAACACATGAAATGAGAAAAGGAGACCCTAAACGAGAGATGGATAATTTGTAAGGAGAGAGAACTGAGAATCAGTCCATACATGAGCTTGGAAATCCGACATAACCACCTTACTCGATCGATTTCAAACAATTTTATGCCTTCATAACACTAAAGGAAGAAAAAGAACATTCATATGTTAAATCTGCTCAAAATATCGATAATCTAACATCAACATCCCAACATTTGTAGAGAGAAAACAGTCGCTTCGAGTCCAAATCAACGATTCAAATCTGAATCAATGCTTCAATAGTCGCAAGATGTATGTGAAAGGCAACGAAGACTTAGGTTTTACTTTTTTCCAACATAAAGACAATGTCGTTTTAGTTTTTTTTCAGAAATAGATAAACCCATATAAAATCCACTAATTATGGTTACAACTTATTTTAACTTTTCTTTTTTCTTATTTTTGAAACAAGACTCTGAGCTTTGGGTATCAATTAGTGTTGAACATATTTTTGGTATCCTTAGGGGCATTGCCACCTATACGGAAATTTCAAAAAGTATGTGAGTAGTAAAAAAAAGTATTTTCTTTCGTAAATGAGAAGATTCAAGAGTGAATAAACAATTGGTCTTCAAAAATGTTTTAGAAGGAAGAGAAAGAGGTTCTTATAGAATGCCACTACCTATTAGAATATGGGCTTCCAACTCAAAACTAATTGGCAATGAGTGGAGTGACCCATATCTTATATATATTAGTTAAGATCTCATCCAACTTACGATATTGGATATATTCCCTAATACACCCCCTCGAGAAGATGGCTCTTTGGCCATTAATCTCATATGTTCGGGGATGGATCGATGACCCAATATTGGGTCTAGCTTGTCGATAATGGACTAACTATAGGTCAGATCGGGTTGGATAGTATGGATCATGGGATTTGATACCATATTAGAATATGGGCTTCCAACTCAAAACCAATTGGCAATGAGTGGAGTGACCCATTTCTTTTATATATTAGTTAAGATCTCTTCTAACTTCCGATGTGGGATATATTCCCTAATACTACCACTACAAGAAGACAGTCCATTTGCAACTACACAATCAGTTGCAATTCGGTCGCATAATACCAGAGTGAAACTAATTTGTGACTAATTAAAACAGTTGGAAAGTCTTAGTCGCAATTTTTATCAGTCGCACTTTAGTCTCAAAAAAGCGACTAACTTGAGATACCAGAAATAAGTCTCAAATTCCCAGTCGCAATTTCGTCTCAAAAAGAGCGACTAATTTGAGATTCCCAAAATCAGTCTCAAAATCCCAATCGTACTTCAGTTGCAACTTAAGAGTTTTTTAACTAGCAAATTAGTTGCACTATATTCAGTTGCATATTAGTCGCATATGTATCAGTTGCATATTAGTCGCATATGTAACAATTGCATATTAGTCGCATATGTAACAGTTGCATATTAGTCGCATATGTATCAGTTGCATATTAGTCGCATATGTAACAGTTGCATATTAGTTGCATTACCCTCAGTTGCAAACCAGTCACACTTTGGTAAGTAGCAAATCAGTTGCATTTTTCAGTTGCATATTAGTCGCATTATCATCAGTTGCATATCAGTCACACTTCGGTAAGTAGCAAATCAGTTGTATTTTTCAGTTGCAAATTAGTCGCTTAGTAAATATGATTTCCATTTTTAAAATTTAATTTTAGGTAATACAATTTTAGTTTTTTTTTTGTCTACTCGATTTTAATTCATTCCAAAATAAGTTTTAAAATTTTTAAATAATCTTACAAAAAAAAATTGTTTATAAACACAAAATTAAAAATACATAAAACTAGTAGGATAAAGAAACATAATCAAATAAAATCACTCAGGATCAGAGAAGTAGAGTTCCCGAGGAAATGGATCGATCGGATTGGCTGCAGAAGACGATCCTGAACCATTACGCTATGGAGGAGGAGACATCGAAACCAAGTGAGCTGATAAAGACGGGTCTTTGCTTGCAAGTACTATAGAAGCGCGAAATTATGCTGCTTGAGTAGTGTCATATCTTGCCCCACTGTTTGCTTGTAGCTTGCAAACTCTTGCTTCGTAGAATTCAACTGCTTCTCGAAATCCGAAATCGTATCTGTGACAGAATACTGGGCGAGTCCCTTTCCTTTCGAAGCATCGTACGTCCGACCAAGAATTCCAAGTCCGTATTGGTTGCCTCTGTGATCAGGCTTAGTACACTAAAAAAACAAAAACAATGTTACAAAATTATTAAATAAATTATAAGAGAAAAGTAAAACAACATAAACAAATACCTGAATGAATATCTCGTCCTCCTGCTCCACAGTAAGCGCTACAGTCTGAGAAGCACTGTCTGATACATTGGTGTTACTGTCTATCTGAGATTGCCTAAAATCGCTTCACTTCTCCTCAAAAGTCTCGGAAATCTGTTTTGCCTTCAAATCCACAAAGCTCCTGGTCGAATTTGTATGCGTCTTCAGAAACACTTCACTGATTGTAACAGTTCGTTTAAACTTGTCTTCCGAAAAACAAAAAACATATATAATAGTAATATAGAAATTTAATAGTTTACAAGTAATATGATTAAAAATAATTACCAGATCACACTTAACACGATAGTAAGTCTTCCGTCCTGCGACATGCTTATGCGGTCTGAGGCTGTTATGATCGGAGTTTCGAGCTGCACGGGTTTTCTTACTCTTTGCAATCGCCTTTGGCGTACCCCAATGCTCACAAAATTTATTATAAATATCAGACCTCATCCACTTGGGACATTTACCTTTCCTCTTCGCTTGAGTCACCATTCCTTTCATTAGCTTGACACCGACTTTCTCAAACTCTGCTCGGACGGTTTGTGTTATGGAGGGGTTACAGTAATATGTTTGCTACAAAATCGGAACCAAAAATATGCTAGAGGTAAGTAGGAAATTAAATAGAGTACTGAGAAAAATTGGGAAAATTTTATACCAAAAACTTGACAAATAAACCATCTCGCTTTTCTGGAGGAATAGTAGTCCAACTCAACGATGCATCCTCATACCCTCCTCTGATTATGTCCCTGCAAGAATTCGGAATAACACCGTCTCGGTCTCGAGTAAACCTGTCATAATTCATAAACATACCGAACATACTAAAACGACCATATCAACAAAGCTTATGAATGATTAGTTTCCAACTTATTGAATTATCACAACACTAACTAAACATACTTAACATACTAAAAGACCATATCAACATGTCGATGCCATCAGTTGACAACAAGTTACTATATATACAACAAAAAATAAAGATCTTCAAAACATATAAAGGAACTTACACACTTAAGATCAGAGCAGAAGTTTATAATCACACTCTCTGGATTAATATGCAATTGATACATATGTTTAAAAGCTATTGAAAACCTTTTTTTTATTTTGTGAACTTTTATAAAAACAAAAAAAAACAAAGGTACGTATGGTTCTAATTCTTCCAATAGTCCGAGCAAAGAAGAGATCATAACTAGCTTTTATAAACTTCTCCAAATCACAGGTTTATACTAGCGTTTATAAGCATCTCAAAATCACAGGTTTATACTAGCGTTTATACTACTATTTATAAACTTCTCCAAATCACAGGTTTATATCCATTTCAATATCTACGCATAGACACAAAAACTAAGCAATTCAAGCTTTACACAAGAACATTGATGCAGAAAATTTAAAATTATCATATAGAACACGGTCTCTAACCTAAGACAGAGAGAAGAGAGAAGAAATTTTCATACCAATTTGTGTTTTCTTTCGGAAATGGATCCAAAGTGGGAAGTGATTTTCTTCCTTCATCAGCAAGTAGATCTTCTAGAGTCATTTGTTGTGTTTGATTGTCTTCATTTACTAAAAATCCCTCATCCATGTTTTGTTGATTTTCTCCATTCCATGAAGCGTTCAAATTGGGAGCAGCAAAGCCAATAGATCCATCGATGGGGGCTAGAATCACCGGCATCGGCGCCGCTATCGCCAGCATGGCGAAGGAAGAAGGAGTGGAGCTCATTGGCGGTGCACTTCCATGCCCTAATCTCCCTCTATTTGAGCCACCACCTCTACCCAATCTAGATCTCCCTGAGTGTGACATAATCTAGAGTAGAACAGTTGCAATCAAAAGCAATCGTGAGAGAATTGTGAGAAATTTTGGTAATTTCAGTCGATGGAGGAAGAAGATGGGTCGGGAAATACAAAGGAAAAAGTTGAGACTGAATATGTGCAGTATCATATCAGTTGCAATTATTTTAAGTGCAGTCTCATATCAGTTGCAATTATTTTAAAAGCAGTCTCATATCAGTTGCAACGCAAAGTGAAAAAAATTTAAAAGCTGGGATTCGAAACCTTGACGTCTCGCTTTCGTGGTAATTCGCAAGCCACTAGGCTATAGGACTATTTCGAGCATTGGACGAATCTATTAATATATATTAGGTAACATTCATATGTTCGGTTTTACAAAAATTCCCGAAACCCAAAATCTAATCTGAACCCGATCTGAAATACCCAAACCTGATATAAAATACCCAAACGTGTTTCCTAAAATAAATTCTATAAATAATTATATAAAAATATGGATATCCGAACCCTTCCCGAACCTGAATCAAACCTGCCCTGAAATAATATATTGTATAAGAACCAAACTCGACCCGAACCAGAAATTAAATACCTAAACCCGACTCAAATCTGTAAAAATAACTGATCGGGTCTTATTTGAGTAAATTCTACTCAAATTACGGCTACCCAAATGCCCAGGCCTAGCCGTAAATTCCCGCAAAGTTTTCGGGTAAAACCGAACATACTAATTTTACATAATATATATATATATATCTATCGTTGCGCCAATTGTCTGATAGATTTCCATAGCCCATTGTTTAATCAAGTACTAACAAATTCAATTACTAACTTCAGGTCATGGGTTCAAATCCCGTTTTGTTGTTTTTAATAATTATTTTACGACTGAAGTGAGACTACAGGGACAAATCAGTCTCAATTCAGTCGCAAACTCTAAATTGAAAAAGATCAAAATGGGTTTCGAACCCATGAACTGTCAAAGATTAGAGGCTCTTGTAGCAGTTTGATTCCCATTAGGCTATCAGATTGTTTCGGAAATTAAGCGTAGAGACTAATATATATAGGTATATGTTCATATGTTTGGTTTTATAAAAATTCCCGAGAATTTGCGGAATTCAGTTTTGTTCGAAATCAATATTCTTTCAAGAGTTAATGGTAATGAATACAATAAATTATATATTTCAAGCAATTCATAGAGACGGAAACACAAGTGTGAGAATGATTAGAATGAGAAGTAAGCATGAAATAATATATGAGTTAATGAGATTGTTTTCATAAACTCGAATGTGTTTTTTAAATAAATACAAAACTTCATATACAATCTTTTTGAATTAGATAATACGATGTATAAACATAATGTATGAATGTAAAATGAAGTTTTGAAAATATTTTCTTCACATTATGTTGCCAAAATCGATAATTTTAAAAATCAATCACAAATCAGTCACAAAATTTTGAGACTGATATGCGACTATAATACAAATCAGTCACAGATCAGTTACAAATATTGTGACTGATCTACGACTTACAGGAGGAAAAGAAACGTAGTCACAGATAAGTCACAATATTTGTAACTGATCTGTGACTGATTTGTATTATAGTCGCATATCAGTCTCAAAATTTTGTGACTGATCTGTGTCTAATTTTTAAAATTATCGATTTTGGCAACATAACGTGAAGAAAATATTTTCAAAACTTCATTTCACATTCATGCATTATGTTTATACATCGTATTATCTAATTCGAAAAGATTGTATATGAAGTTTTGTATTTATTTAGAAAACACATTCGAGTTTATGGAAACAATCTCATTAACTTATATATTATTTCATGCTTACTTCTCATTCTAATCATTCTCACACTTGTGCTTCCGTCTCTATGAATTGCTTGAAATATATACTTTATTGTATTCATTACCATTAACTCTTGAAAGAATACTGATTTCGAACGAAACTGAATTCCGCAAATTCTTGGGAATTTTTGTAAAACCAAACATATGAACATAACCTTATATATATTAGTCTCTGGTTAATTTTTGAAACAATCTGATAGCCTAATGGTAATCGGATGTTACAAGAGCCTCTTAACTTTGACATGTCACGGGTTTGAAACCCATTTAGTTCTTTTTCAATTAGGTTTTGCGACTGAATTGAGACTGATTTGTCGACGTAGTCTCACTTCAGTCGCAAACTAATTATTAAAAACAACAAAAAGGGACTCGATGTTTTCGGGTTGAAATATTATGTTTTCGTCTCTATGTATTATATAAACTACATACTACATTGTATTTAATAACATTAACTCTTTGAAAAAATATTGAGAATAACATAAATTTATCTTTAAATTGAGACGGAAACCAAAAGATATATACACTAACATGTTTGTATATGTGTTTCATTGTA
>OVBA01005634.1:2666-19380 GCA_900406435.1 Lepidium aucheri
TAATTTAATTTCATTTAACTTAAATTTATTTTATTTATTTTATTTTATTTTATTCTAATTTAATTTAATATATTTTATTTTATTTTATTTTGTTCTATGTTTTTTATTTTACTTTAATTTACTTTAATTTATTTTATTTTTTAATCCACGTACATGTGTCGACTAAATCGGTCGTACGCGTGTCGGTTGACGGTCTATTAACGGCGACTTAACCGTTGACTAGCGGAGTTAATAGTCAATGTAGGTTTTGGCAGAAATTAGAAAATTCATTTGTGAAATTTAAATTTTTAAACACTAAACTAAGATTTTAGCTGGACCATGAAGTTTATGTAGGAATCTCCACGACATAAAAAGTTAATGTACGTTTTGGCCTTTTTCCTGTAAGTAATAGTTAGTGGAATTTGTTTTGTTTTCAACGGGGGAATACCTATTTTTCTGGAATCAAAAATCCTCTCCAAAAAAGTAAAAATGGATACTTAACCATTTGACAAACACATTTTTTTATTATTGTGACTAAAATATACTGATATGATGTTCTTTATTGGGTTAAATTGTCAAATACCTTAAAAATTTACGTTAATAGAGTAAATGACATATTTATTGGAGTTTTTAAGAGAATAACACAAATTCCAATTTTAATCTTTCTTATTAATTATGCTCAACATTAAAAACAAAAAGTTTCAAAACTTATGTAGATGAAAGTGACTAGAAAAACTCCACCATCTAAAGTACTATTATACTATATGATATAAAACTATGAAATACAGCAACTATAAACTCCCAGCTGATTGTATCAAAAGTCTTAGCAATATTTAATTTGATTGCACATCGAGTGGTTGTTGTGGACTTGTGATAGTTCTTGACTAATTTCGTAGCCATTAAGACATTTTCTAGAAGAAGCCTATCCTTGATAAAGGCACTTTGATTAAGGGAGATAGCTTCAAGAAGAACCATCTTAAGACGATTAGAAGGCATAGAGAAAACTACCACAGTGATTTCCTCAGCACTCACTGGATGAACAAGAGATGAAGCCAAAGCCACAGGGCAAGAAAAATTAACAAGGTGAGAGAGATCATGTATTATAACAAGTGGATTCTGCTGTAAGAAAGCAGAAAAATGATCAACAGCTTCCTTACTTATATCATCTTGTGAAGTAAGAATAGCACCAGATGCGGATTGGATCCGTCTAATAGCACTGAGACCATTCCTAGTCTGAGTTACGCGATGGAAAAAGCTGAGTTTTGGTCCCCCTCTTTCAGCCATTGGATTTGAGAATTCTGTTTAAAAAACTATTCCTCTATATGATCCACATAATGCAACGAGTAGAAGCATCAAAGATAGCAACAAAATATACATCAGACGGATTCTGAAGAGCTGTATTATGTGCATTACAAAGAGCCTCAAAAGCAGACTTAGCGCGAGCAGGAATATCACCAAATTTAGTTTTATTGAGATTTTGGAGAATAGGCTTAAGAGCTTTAAGCTTACACTGGAAAAGATGGAGAGCAACTCGGGAATGATAAAGGGGAGGAGAGGCAGTCCAAGACTCACTAACCAGAGGAAGGAACTGATCATTGATTGGCAAGGAAGCAAAAATACCTGAAGGGTCTACAGTTACCACAGACTGATGCAGAGAGACGAATTAAACATCTTGAATGATCAGAAATCCTGCCCTGATCAAATTCAGCATAGGAGTGTGGGAACTGGAAAAGCGAGGATGCATTAACCAACGCCCTGTCTAATTTCTTTGCAACAGGGTCATCAACTCTCTTATTATTCCAGGTAAAGAGAGGGCCAACAAAAGGGAGATCAGTGAGATCACAAGAAGAGACAAAATTCTCAAAGTGAGCCTTGCCTGAATCATTCACACCAGAAAAATTAGAATGCTCTAAAGGAAAAAGAATCTCATTATAGTTACCAATCATAATCCACGAAAGAGAAAGATGAGCATACTGAGCTTTAATACTTAGAAGATCCTGCTGCGATCAGATTCAAAGTTGGAAGCATAAACGCTAGTACGGAGAAAAGAATCACCCGATGCATTAATAGACACACGACAAGTAATATGCTAAGAACTAGAGCTCCGAAACTGGACTTGGACTATATTGGAGTGACAAAACCAAATACGACCAAGGCGATGCAAATTATAGTTAGTGAAAGCTTTCCAATCAGGCAAACAAGATTTGAGAATAGAGGGATGATTGACATCTAGAACTCTGGTTTCAAAGAGACAACCAAATGCAGGAGAAGATTCATTAATCCATTTCTTAAGTGCAGCCTGTTTACGTGGTTTATTAAACCTACGCATATTCCATCCAAATAGAGAGATCATAACTTCCGAGCGGAAGCCTTCCTGGGAGCATTATTACGTACAGCAGTAGGACGAGTCAAAACAGATTTATCATCCTTAGCATTACCACGCGATATCTTAGGCAAAACTGTTTCCACAACTTCACCATCCTTAGAAACATTCTCCAAAATTGCAAATCTGGTAGGAGAAATCAAAATAGAAACAGAATCCCCAAAAAGAAAATTTACTTGAGTAAGGCTACCAGTTCCCTTAACAAATTTCCTGTCAGCATCAGATGAAGCAGCAGTTGAAGTCGAAGAAATCAAAGGATCAACACATACAGCAGATTCAGAAGACCTTGTGTCATTCATGTCAGAAATAGATGCCAAAGAGGTAGAATCTTTTAAAGGTGAAGAGATTGAAGTGACTTGCATCTCATGAACCGCATCAATAGATGGAGAATGGACATCAACTTGAATATTAACATAATATAATATCTCCTGTGCTTCAGGTCCAGACAAAGGTTTAGTTGAAACCAGCTTATCAGTAGGCACCACAACACAGGCCATATCACTAATAGACTGGATACAAGACAAAGTACTACTAGGAAGAGAGCCTTCGGAGGATGAGCTAGCTACAACAGTGTTAGAAACAACTACAGCAGCGTTAGAAATAGCTTCAGCATCGTTAGAAGAACGACCCATAGCAGAGATATGATCACAATTCTTAGCTAAGTGACCCCACGTACCACAGGCCTCACAACGGGGAGGGAGCCATGGATAAGAAACCATCACATTAGATTCAGGAAAGCGACCAGCAGAGAGATAAATCTGTGATGGTAAAGAGTGAAGAAGGTTCACCTCAATCAGAATGCGAACAGTATCAAGTCGCAAGCATTTATCCGTTTTAGGATGAAGTTTTATAGGCATTACAATACGACTAGCTAGAAAACTTAGGCTTTATAGGAGAAAAGATGGCCAGGGACAACTTTGAGATCAACCCATAAAGGAAGAGAAGAGAAATCAGGATCTACAGAAGAAGTCCCATGAGACCATTCACAAACCATCAGAGGAACATTACCAATATTCGAAAATCTATGTCTTAAAACACGAGCACGAGTAGCTTTATCCTCAATCTTAAAAAGGACAGCAGAATGACGGATAAAACTCGCATCAATTTTCAGATCCTTCTTACTATTCTCCCAGATACGATTGACCGCAACATGAATGGAGCAAATGGGAGGAGGGTCTCCAAATAAAGTGACAAAGTATGAAAGAATTCCAAAGCAGTTCAGAATCAGTAAAAAAATCATCAGGAATTGAAGTTGAAATAACACCATTAGACAAAGATTCAGGGCAATCGATGAAAGACAAAGAATCTGTTGAGATAGCAGAAGCTCAGGAAACAGCTTTAGAGGCAGTAGAAGTAGCTCTGGAGGCTGGCGACGGAACATCAAAGGCACCATGGATAGACCCAAAAAGTACCAAGAAACAGCAACACCAAAAAAATCCAGAGGAAGCACAAACACTAGAAAGGACCGGAGACCAATCCAATATTGCCAAAAATGAATCGGAAACCAAAATCAAAGCACCGGGAAAGCACGCCGGGAAGTCTTACCAGAGAAACAGATCCAGCGAGAAACAAGAACAAAGCCCAAAATTCAGAAACATCTCCAGGGACCAGAAACCACACCAAGATTGACGGGAAAGAATCGGAAACCAATCTTGAAACACCGGAAAAAACACTCGCTCGAGAAGCTTTAAAAAAAAATTAGAGTGTGTTAAAGACTAGAAATTGGATCATGTCGATCTAATGTTGATAAAACAAAAAAATAGTTGTCAAAAATAAAACTATAAGATGTTTTTGGAAAATGAAGGATATGAAATATTTTTAATAGATCATGAAAAAATGTTGGTCATACAAGTTGGGGAGAATAAAATACACTTTCCATCTTTAAATAAATTGTTTTTTTGTCGACCAAAAGATGATATAGATATGAACACCAAAGAAGGTGAAAAAAAATTACAACACTAAGCCACGAAAAAGAGACTTTAACCTGAAAAAGTCTTCCTGATAGGGTTGAAAAGCCGGCCACTCCTCGGGATGTGACATTATCTGCACTACATGCATGCAATCCGTAGCTATCTCCACCTCTAGAAATTGCAGCATAATTAGAGACTCCATTGCCCAAAGGACAGCTTCCACCTCTGAATGTAATGCCGATAGACTTCTCCGAATTTGACGTACACCCATACACTCACCTTCAACAAAGTCTGGAAAACAAATCCAATCAATCCTAGAGAAAATGTCTGAAGTCTTCCAGGAGGCATCAACGAAGCATCTGAAACCCGTGAAAGCCGGGTTAATAGTCAAAGGCATTGACATCTCTGTCCAAATCATAGTCGAGTTCGTTGTTCCTTGTTGGATATCCTTATTTCTTTGTTGTCTAGCTTGAGTCCACTGCAACATGTCTTGTTCTGCTTGGGACAACAATTCTCGAGGATCTTTACTTGTGCCCAAAAAATAGTTTTCATTTCGTGCTTTCCAGATTAGCCAAATTAACCAAGGGAAAATCCTGGTGTTATCTGAATCTGGGAGTCTCCAAAATATATAGTCAAGATTATATCAAATTGAATTCCCTGGAAAAACGTCCAAGGGTAAAGGGATAGGAGATAATGCCCAAGTCTGAATGGCAAATGGGCATTCAAAAAGCACATGATTTGTGGTCTCCTCCTTTGCCCCACATCTATTACATCTTGGATCACATTTGATACCCCGATTGTTTAGATTTTGTTTAACTGCAATACTGCCTGTCAAAGCTTGCCAGATAAAATGTTTTATTTTATTTGGACAATCCAAGGTCCATATTTTGGTCTGTAAGGCCTGAAAGTTTGGCCCACAGATACCAAATTCTAAAAGTGAATTATTCTCTTCCGTTTTATATCCAGACTTTACTGAATAACGCCTTGTTTTTGTGAAGTGCCAACCCCAGTAATCAGGTCTTCGTGACCTTGGGATTGGTATTCCCATAATCAACTGAACATCAATTAGGGTAAAATATTGTCTTAATAAAATCTCACGCCAGGTTCTGGTTTGAGAGTCAATAAATTGATCAACAGTTAGATCTGGAAAAACATTTGGATCGATACCTAATGCCGCACGTGGGATTATATCAGGGACCCAAGGATCTTTCCAAACCGCAATTGATCTACCATCTCCAATCTTTTTAATTAACCCTTTACTAACAAGGCCTCGGGTAGAGGTTATACTTCGCCAGCCGTATGAAGGGTTTGAATTTGTTCTTGCCGATATCGGACATTGATTATTATAGTATCTCCCACGCATGATCTTAGCAAACAAAGAATCTGGAAAATCTATCAACCTCCAAAGTTCTTTAGCTAATAGGGCAGAATTAAAATCTTCCAAAATTCGGAAGCGTAATCCTCCTTCTCTTTTTGGACGACATAATTTTTTCCATTTCATCCAATGTACACCTTTTGATGTTTCGGAATTTGACCACCAGAAATTTGCTATAGCCGAATTCAGTTTTGTAAATATAGTTTTTGGCAATCTAAAACATGACATGACATATGTTGGTAAAGCTGTTAGCACTGATTTTATCAGAACTTCCTTGCCTCCTTTCGATAGGAATTTAGAAGACCAACTACTAATTCTTTCCTGTAGGTGTGCCCGAACAAAAGCAAATACTTTTGTTTTTGCTCCCCCAATATTTTGCGGCAGCACGAGATACGAACCCATACCACCAATGTGATTAATTCCCAATATCTAGTGAATCAAAATCTTATTATTTTCAGGGACTGAGTGACCAAATTGCAAAGAGGATTTATCTAAGTTAATTTGTTGTCCTGATATATATTCATATTCTTTTAGGATCATAAAAATGTGGCTTACCTCCTCCGTGTTAGCTTTGCAAAAGAAGAGGCTATCATCTGCAAATAAAAGATGCGATACTTTTGGACTTGCTCGTGCAATAGATATACCCGCAATTAGATTCTTGGTCTCTGCTTTCTTTAATTTTGAAATCAGGACTTCTGTACATAGGATGAATAAATACAGCGATAAAGGATCACCTTGTCGTAGATCCCGTTTGGGAACTATTCTCCCTCTCGGTTCTCCATTCAAAAGAATTGAGTATTTAACACTTTTGATATAGTACATTATGCAATTTAGTCCAGTTTTGACTAAATCCCAATTTAAGGAGAAGGGTTTCAATTAACATTCATTCTACTCTGTCATAAGCTTTACTCATATCTATCTTAATGGCCATAAACTTGCCTTTAACTGCTTTGTTTGTGCGCAAAGCATGAAATATTTCTTGAGCAATTAAAATATTATCAGAGATTAAACATCCCGCAACAAAGGCAGATTTCGTTTCCGATATTAATTTTGGCATTAATTTCTTTAGGCGAAGGCATAGGACCTTTTAAATTATTTTGTACCCAACATTACATAGACTAATTGGCCTAAACTTTGTCATTTTAGTTGGCCTTGAGGTTTCGGGATTAGACAAATATTTGTCTCATTTAAATCTTTTTCAAAAGACCGTGTTGACAGAAAATCATTTATTAATTCCATGATATCCATTTTTATCACCTCCCATGAATTTTGGAAAAATAGTGTAGTCATCCCATCTGGACCCAGTGTTTTTCCTGGGTCCATCATGAAAAGCGCTTTCTTAACCTCTGCTTCTGTCACTCTGGATAAGAGTATTTGATTATCGACATCAGAAACTCGAGGTTCAATTTCTTCTAATAGGTCTGGTCCACAATATCTACCCATGGTAGGGAAAAGTTCCGTAAAATAACGGGTGGTTACTGAAGTAATTTCATTTTCATTAGTAACCCATCTTCCATTATTATCGAATAATCCGATTATCCTATTCTTTGCTCTTCTCTGTCTTGTCTGGGCATGGAAAAATTTTGTGTTTTCATCGCCCTCATTAAGCCATCTATTTCTGTTTTTCTGTTTCCAGTAAATCTCTTCATCGTCATAAGCCTTTTTAAGTTCCAATTTGGCTTTCTTAATTTCATCAATATTAGCGGAGTTATCATTTTGTAAATTCTCAACTAATTCTTTGCATTTAATGATCATTTGTCTTCCTGAAGGAATAAATTTGCTTCACCAATAAGATAATTCCTTCCTACAATTTTTAATTTTGCATGTGATTATTTTCTTTCATCGACAGGGAAACCCTTTCCATCCCTTTTCAATCGCTTCTTTAAACCCCTCTCTACCGAGCCATTGTCGATCAAATATAAACTGGTGGCACAGTTTATATATTTGATTATTAAAACGACCCACAATTTGTCTATGATCTGAACCAATCATTTCTATATACTCGATTTTAGACCTTGGAAATAAGTCATGCCAGTATTCATTAGCAAAAGCTTTATCTAGAATACATCTGACACTACCATTTTTACGGACTCCTCTCCAGGACCAGAAATTTCCGATTTTTGGAAATTCAACTAAACCACAATCTTGAATCATTTGATTGGAAGACAAGAAAGAATTTGGATGTTGTAATATTCCCCCTTTTTTCTCATGATTTACGGTGAGTTCATTAAAATCCCCCATCACCAACCAGGGCGAGTCTCTATTTAAACCAATTCTTGTTAATCTCTCCCAAACCTGATCGCGCAAGTTTTGGTTTGGTTCACCATAGAGAAAAGTAATAATTACAATTTTATCTTGAGTTTCACATGACACATCGATCATTCTTTTGTTTTAAAAATTTAGAATGACATTAAAATAATCATTATAGAAGAGAGCTATACCCCCACTTCGTCCAATTGGTTCATTGGTAATCATCATATTATAACCAAGGTGAACTCGAATCTTTTTCATAAAAAAATATCATTCTTAGTTTCAAAAAGAAACAAAAAATCTGGTTTATGTTCTTTCCAAATTTCCCTAAGAAATCTTATTGTAACTCTACTGCCAACACCTTGACAATTCCAACAAAGAGTTTTAAATATAAATAAAATTTTAGAATTTCATAGAGCTCTTCCCCTGCTCCTTGGATTTCTTGCCTTTGCCCTTGTTTTCCTTAAGTGCAGGATTTGGCGACATGGCTGTAAGAGCATTCATCTTACGAACACTCATTCCACGAAGAGGAGTTGATGTTCGTGAGCTTGTTTTAGGAGGGACTGTTGGCGGCTTCTTAGAATAAGCCTCTTCTTGTTGTTCATGAAGCTCAAATTGCTTATGAAAAGCTTCATGTTCTGCAATTTCCTCAGCAGTAAAATTCCTCTCCTCATCCTCTTCATATATTTCTTCATTTGAATCCTCCGCCGCCACTTCTAGCTCAGGATCAGATAAGTCATCCAAATCATCAATAGCAGCTCATCTCCAGTAATGTAGAGATTTTCAGTGAGTATTACCTGCAATGACATATTATTGGTTTCATCACCAGCCATCACACATTCCGTTACTGGAACAGCATTGTTTGACACCAGATCTGTCACCAGATCTGTCATCACATCATCATTAAAAAGAGGGCGTCTGACCTTCTTAGAGGAAAGTGAGTCTGAATGATTCTTTGGTGTTGAACCATTATTGTGCGTTGATGACTCTCCAACACACCATTGGGCAGGTATAGATTCTTCATGTTCCTCAGCAGTGGGAAGGTTCCGCTTGGAGGAAGGCCTTTTACCCATTGTTTTCTTCATTTTCTCATTGGCCCCATCTTTGCCAGAAAATTGGCGACTTGCACCATGTAGAACAGCACCTTTGTAACTATGATTTCGTCCTCCATTTGAAGATAATGATTTCAACTTCCTCTGTGGATCCACCAATTCATGTTTGGCCTTATAACATACATCAGAGTCATGTGTTAATATGTAGCAGAGCTTACGGTATCCCTCCATGTTTCGATACTCAATCAATAGCTGCGATTCTTGGCCTTCGACAAATTTCAGAGAAGAGGAGAAGACCAGAGGCTTTGAACATGGGAATTCAATCAGGATCTTTCTGCTGTCCACTTGAACTTCATGAACTCGTCCTAGTGATCCTCCCACCAGACGATATATTTCATCTGTACTATATTCGAAGGGAATCCTAGTAATCTTCACCCAGAAGCAGATGTTGTGCGAATAATTTTCATCCGCAAAGGCTTTCCATGGAGCATATGAGACCATCCATCCATCAAAACGGCTTGACCTGAATCTTAAAATCTGTTGCAAATCCTCCTCTGATTGGAACTCGGACTGAAAGTGGTCGTTTCCGAGATTAAGACCCTTTGTTCTTCCTTCCATCCTCCAAAATCTTGGCCTCATGAAGATAAACGAATCCACATCTTGGCGTTGAGGGTTGAGACATCTTCCAAGCAATATTCTGTAACATCTCGCCAACAAAGCCGAATTATCAATTTCTGGAACTTTGATTTTCAACTTACGACGTGGTGATCTCGCCTCTTGAGCTTTCTTTGCTAAGTTGAGTTGAGTCATATTTAGAACTTTGCAATCCTCGCAAACATAGCAGAAAGAAGAGATCAACTCAGAAGAGAGAAAAGAAATTTGGTAAATTGACAGTATCAATTTCCTCTTCAATATATACAGTAGAGAAGACTTAGCTCTTAGAATCAGAATCATTTAAAATATTATCCATGATTGAAATAAGAAAGGTGGAAAAATCTTAAATTGATGGACATGATGCAAAATTGATTCACGAGATCGAAAAACAACATCAGAATCATGATTAGTTGGATGCCTTAATAACCAAAATAATAAGATATCACAAATGATTCTGTCATAATGATTTAACATTGAGCCAAGGATGAAATGCTTGTGCGCTGCCAAGATCTCAAACAAAGATAAAGGAACCAACACCGAGAAGGTGACTAATAAAATCCTATGAGGGATATCTGGAATCATTAATAACCAAAATATGATATAAAGACAGATCATGATATTATCCCACCGAAATCTCTGGAGCAGATATGAAATATAATATGACGGAAAAGACTCATACAAAATCCAAAGGCAAAAATTATTGGAATTGAAGTTATTTAGAGTCAATATAAACACCCAATAGTTAACATTATTCATGTGACGAATTAAGACAAGAATATAAATTTTAGACAGGAAACTTAGTGTATCCAGAATAACACAGAACATAAGGGTTGATGATCTATTCAACCTATGATTCAAGCTAACAAGAGTCCTTGTCCAAGTAGTTTTACATAAAACAGTTTGGCCTTTAGTAATCATATAGCAAACCAATAGGCCATCAAATAGAGTAAATGAATTAAGAGAAAATTGTACGAAATCCTGAAACAGTGATAAAAACCACGTAAATCCAGAAATCAGGATATTCATAATTTGTTGTATCCGTTTAAACTCTCTTAAGATTTGACAGATGTGAAGATCATAGTGAATAATATGATCATGATCCGGATAATCCAAAAAGAAATGAATTAACAGATTCTTAATATCAACCCAACACCTTATCACATACAAAAGCTCCAGGTTCTGTTGTATTTGAGTAATCAGAAGCTTAATAAATTGATTTAAGTCTGATTTACTATATGTCCTAAACATCCGAAAGAAAAATCCATGATCTAATAAATCATCTTTTCTAAGAAGGATGATTTGAGGGAATGCGAAGATACCTTTTGATTTTAGGTGATTTCTTTTCCTTAATATGTTATTGACCTCAATATCTGGGCATATCCAATACTCCAAAGATCTGAGATAACAAAAAACGAAATCCAAATCAGATTTCAGATCCATACATAAAACATAGATTATGTCCAAATTGGACTGAATAGAAGATAAAAATTAGGGATTAGGGTAAACAATCCTTATCTTCATCCAATGAGAGGTTATGGGGAGGGAGATCATGAAGATCTTACCGAATCGTGGCCTGTCCATCAAATCTACGCTTCAATCTTCTTCATTTTGAACATGGATAATTGATTGAGACTTGGAATCTCCTTGAATAATAAGACATAGGGGGATGAAAACCATGGAGATGTTATGGGATCTCTGGCATCATCCATATCGCCGGCATCAAAACACCATCACATCATGATTTCCTCCGAGTCTTCATCGCATCGCATTGCCTCGCATCGCCGGTCTGTACTAGTCTGTTAGGTTATTAAATTCTAATCAAACGATTAGTGATTTACCATTCTCCATCTTTAAATAATTATTCAATCTTTAAATAAATATATATAAACAGAGAAAAAATGAAAAACTAAACATAATTATTTTTGTCAAAATTATAATTCCATTGTTAAAATTTTTATTTTATTTTAGTATGTAGTGTATATATGTTAATCTAATCTCTAATTGAATGCCAAACATGTAAGTGTTTAAATAGAAACGTAATATAAATAACATTTGATACTAGCACGATTTGGGTGAAAAAATAGATTATACATTATACTAAATAATATATATATTGATATTATTTTTTTTCTAATTTAAAAAAGGCTTGGGCATAATTGGTGAACCGAGCAAAAATTTCTGAGCCCAGATCAATATTTACGAAACTAATTCTGATCCGTATGTAAAATAATCCAAATGGAATGAAATCTTTGAACACAACTTGACCAATTACTATCTGTAAACACAACCAATTTAAACTCTGAAAATGTGTTGTACTAGACTATGAGAGCTTGCTTTAGTCCGTACAACGCCTTATACAACATGTAGACAAATTTCTCTTTGCCTTGAACAACAATGTCTTCAAACCGATCAACAAACCTCTTCAAGTAGCTCACATGCTTTGTACTTCTATATGCTACTATATGCATGATAATTTGTTCTAAACATCCACTTCACATAAATTGAGTGTTTGCATTCCAAAAGCTTAACTAGCTGCCAAGTTTGAGTCTTCTTTATGGATGTTAGCTCTTCATCCATTGCTTTTTGCCACTCTTCTTTCTCTGCTGCATCACTTAAAGATTTTGGCTCAAAAGTAAAAAGAACTTGTTGTACCTCATAAATTTCTTGCAAGAATCTGAATTTTTGAGGTCGACTTGAGCTTGAACTTCCATTTGTACTGCTGGTCGACCCATTGCCACTGCTAGAATTAAGTAAACTAGGTGCAAACTTGCTGGTGTATTAGCTTCAGAACCAGCTGGATTTTAATTTTCTGTTTGTTCAACACCAGTGTCAACGAACACTTCTACAAGCTCACCCTTGTCACTTTCACGCCAACTCCAAATAACTTCCTCATCAAAGGCAACATTATTGCTTTCAACAATCTTCCCACTCACATGATCATACAATCTATATCCCTTAGATTGTGACTAATACCTTAGAATTATGCATTTCTCAGACTTTTCATCAAGCTTTACCCTGTGACGAACATCAATAAGAGAATAGGCAAAACTAACAAAAACTCTTAAGTGACTTACATCAGGTTTTCTTCCACACCATGCTTCGTATGGTGTTATGTCTACCACAACCTTTGTAGGCGAAATATTCAGAAGATACACTGCTGTCTTAACACTCTTTTCCCAAAAATGATTTAGCAGAATCTTAAGTTTCAACGTGCTTCTAACCATTCTACCACACTTATGTTTTCCTATCTGGTACACCGTTTTGCACTGATGTGTAGGTTGTAGTAAGCTCATGATGAATTCCTTATGTCTCACGGAATTTCTTGAATTCTGTAGACGTGAACTCACCTCCTTTGTCAGTCCGCGACACCTTGACTTGTTGCTTGTTTTGTTTCTCCACAAGCCTTAAATATCTTAAACATCTCAAATGTTTCTCCTTTACTTACCAGAAAATAGACCCAGCTCATCCTGCTGTATTCATTTGTCAGTAACAGAAAATATCTGCTTCCTCCAAGAGATGTAGTCTGCATTGAACCACATAAAACAACATGAACAATCTCAAGACATTGAGTTTCTCTCCTTGCTTTACCAACTCGAAAGGACTTGCGTGTTTGTTTCCCATATATGCATCCTTCACACAACTCAAGACCATCAATCTTTGGTAAACCAACCCCCATATTCTTTTGGCTGAGGGCCTTCAACCCATTTTCATTTAGATGCTGATAATGTAAGTGTCGTAGCTTGGAATCCTCTGCAACCTTAGAAACCAAATCACTTACTTCAAAAGAAGACAATTCTAGTAGATATAGATTGTTAGATATCTTTCTCACCACTGATAGCATGGATTCAGATTTGTTATCCTTGACAACACACACATTCCCATCAAAGAAAACATAACAATTGTTTTCCACCATCTATCCAACACACACCAGATTTTGCGCTAAATCGGGAATATAATACACATCATAGGTTAGTTTGATCGTACCATCAATATTCTGGATAGCCACAATTCCTCTGCCCTCAACTTGAACTTCTTTGGCATCTTCAAGCTTCATCTTCAGCTTGTACGACTTATCTATCTATCTAAACAATGACTTGATGCCTGTCATGTTATTAGAACATCCACTATACAAATACCAAACCATTCTGGACACATCTACACTTTTGTATGTCATAAAAAGTCTAGGCAACACATCTTCTTGCTCAAGGAAACTTGCTTGCTTCTCTTCTCTTTGTTTATCCAACAGTCAACATGTTTGTGACCATACTTCTTGCAATAATGACATTGAATATTGCTCTTTTTCATACCTCTATTGTTTGAGAGACGAGAACTATCAGACAGACCTCTTCCATGACCATAGTCTCCATGACCACTTGATATGCCTCTGCCTCTGCCAGATCCAGAACCACCTCTTTCTCTACCATCTTCACAAGCATTCTGTTCTGATTACTCTCCCTTTACATGAAAGGCTTTTTCCTCATACTTTTTAAACTTCTTACCAAGACAATCCTCATGAGCTAAAAGCGAACTCATCATCTTGTCAAATGTATATGAACTCATGTAATTTGTCTCCATAATTGCATGAGCCACATACTCAAACTTTGGAGTTAAGCTCCTAAGAACTTTACTCACAATAGTCTTACTTGACAAGAACTCACCATAGGACCTCATTTGGTTAACAATGGATGAAACTCTTGCCAAATACTCTTGCATCGATTTGTTCTCCTTCATCAAAAAAATTTCAAACTGATGACATAGAGTTCATAACTTAACAATGATCATCTTCTTTTATCCCATGTACACCTGCTTTAATATTTCCCAAGCTTCATGAGATGTACTAACAACTGATATATAAGATAAGATATCTTCATCAAGAGTTGTCTGAATCAGAAACAACCCTTTACATCTTGTGATTCTAACATAACCACTGATCAGGTTCCACATGATTTGCATCTTCAAATCTATTCTCCACCACGTCATAACTCTCTTGAGACCTGAACATAGTCTTCATCTTAGGACTCGAAAGATAATACTTTTCACTTGTAAATAATGCAACCAAAGCTTTCTGATTTTCTCTATTGCCTACCATGGCTTTCTGAAGGTTGAAAAAGAGGACATAAACCTTTGCTCTGATGCCAAAACTTAATCCCATTAGTATTACGAGAATTTGATCTCGGTATAGCTGAAATATCTTTTGGATTTAGGAGTGAGAATTGGATTCTCGTTTAACTTTTTCGAGGTTACACTCAGTGAGATTTTAAAACTCGGTTTAAATATAAGAACTTGTCGATATTTTAAGACTCGGGGGAAGATAAGCACTAAGTTCTTATAGGTATGTTTTGAGATTTAGACTCGACTAGGTTTTAAGACCCGGATAAAGGGCATAAAAACTTGCGTTTGTTTTTGCGAGAATTTGACCTTGTTTTTTGTAGGTATAAAATATGGATAATTTGGATATTGCACTTGAAGCATGCATTGGAGCTTAAATTGTAGAAATTCTAGCAAGAGCAACGTGATCGATCGATCGTTCTTGGATTGATTGATCAACCTCTCAATATGTTTTGCGCCCAAACTGAAGATCAACTGGATGCTCTAGCGATCGACCGATTGAATGACGATCGATCAATTAGCACCTTTGATTGATTGAACCTCAATGTTGTGAAGCCCAAACCAAGTTTTCCTTATTTTTGTACCAACGCGATTTTAGTCTATATTATTAGGTTATTAATTTCAAAACAAACACAGAATAGTTTTTACTCGTTGTAGAGACTTTTTTATGCTTGATGAGAAGATTGTTAACTTCTACAACTTTGGAGAAGAACTCTAAAACGCTCTTTTGGTTTCTATTGCAATTTTATTATGATTTCTAAGATGTTTGTTATTTCCTTTTCTTTAGTAATGTCCTAGTAGATCCAAATCGTGTTTTGGGTTTTCCAGGATTGTTAGGGAATTGATGAATTAGGAAAAGATAAGTTATTGCTTGATGTGTTCACCATCTAATGATAATCTTAATATTTAGGTTAGAGTAGCTAACTAGCCTTTGATCTTAGATTACCTAACTTTCCAAAAGCTTGTTAGGAATTAAAACCTCCTTAGATGAGTAATTAATCCTTAACCAATGATAGTTGATGTTAAGGTTGATTGTGGACCTATTTTACCTTATCGATAATGTGTATCTAGATCTCTAGTGCCAACGACAGCTTTGATTTCTAGGTTTCTAGATACAGTAGTTGATACCACAAAAGTGGATTGATTATACTTTTATGTATGAGTTAAGATTATTATTTAATTGTCCCTAGAAAGTTTCCTGGTTTGATTTTCCTGATTTCCTTATGAATTCTCTGAAATGGATCCTTAGGATAATAAAGTTAAAACTCTGAGATATCAAGAGACAAGAGATTGACCAATCTGCACAAAATACCCAGTAGTCGATCGTCAACTGAGTGGGCAGATTGCCCAATCTGAATCACTCCAACCGATGATCTGAAAAGTATCATCTTGATGTCAAGAGAATTCCTTGACGGTAGGTGGTGTCGAAACTGACTGCATAGACGGAGATGATCGACTGTGGAACCAATTTTGATACACGCCTCAAGGTGCTTCTCTAAGGTTGTTTGGAATGAATCTCAATCAAAGGGAAACCGAAGTGCTTCCTTTGCTAAGATGTAGTTGTGGTGCGGAAGTTGGTGGATTGAAGAGTGATCCACAAGAAGAATGGAGGCTTCTTGATACACTCGGACACACTTCTGATCAAGGGGAATCCTCACGAGATCACTTGGTGTGGTTTGCACGATTGAGCAAGCGGCTAAGTTTCCAACGGCTAGGTTTTCTAAGTAGAAAAAAGTTCAATTTCATTGATGATAGGTTAAAAATGAATACACGGCTGCAAGGGAACCTTATATAATGGTCCTATCAGGTAGCCCTAAGGGCCGACTCAAAGCCAAAAAGAAATAAGAAACAAAGATGGGTCGCAGCCCAACAGCAAGCAACAAGAAACAAAAAAAATGCTGAAACTACTTAGTGTTCGGATGGTCTTGCTTCACAAGCTGAAGCCTTGACTTTTTATTAAACGAAATTTAAAAGCCTATGGAGTCTAAGACTCTCTAATCTA
>OVBA01005635.1:0-19380 GCA_900406435.1 Lepidium aucheri
GTGACCATTAAAAAAATAAAAACTTATTCATAAAAACTTATTATTACAACAGAATAACAATTGTAATAATAAGTTATAATAAGTCATTTTGAAATCATTATCGACGATGGTAAAGTTGGAAATCATTGGAATCGAGAAAATTCTAAACTAATACAATAAAATCTTGCAGAGAAAGAAGAAAATATATTCGAGTTATTTTCCCGCAAAAAATTTTCCCGCCAAAAATTTTTTTCCGCCAAACTTTTTTTCGAAAAAATGTTTTTTGGTAGAAAAAAAAATTTTTGAAGATAAAAGTTTGCGTAAAAATTTGGCGGAAAATTTTTTTTCGGAAAAAAATGGCGGGAAATATTTTTTTCGAAAAATAAACTAAATGTATAATTACAATTTAAAAAAATCGAAGGAAAAATTTTGACATAACCTATTTTTGCAAATGAGTATGCATGAAAAATATTATTTATATAATTTATTTTATTTTCTTAAATATATCTAAATTTAACAAATAGATTTAATAAATGGGTACCCATTTAATTTTACGAAAACTCATTTAATAAATGGGTCTAAATAGGTAAACT
Source organism: Lepidium aucheri (assembly GCA_900406435.1). Taxonomy (NCBI): domain Eukaryota; kingdom Viridiplantae; phylum Streptophyta; class Magnoliopsida; order Brassicales; family Brassicaceae; genus Lepidium; species Lepidium aucheri. The sequence goes on from OVBA01005635.1 coordinate 573, forward strand.
CATATAAACCCATATAACATTTTTAAATATATGGGTCTAAATGGGTTTAAAATTATACAATTTACCCATTTATTAAATGGGCTTTGCAAACCCATATTAACATCCCTAGTTGAGGCCTTGTAGCGTCCAAAAGCACGGCCTTCTTTAAGTGTTATCATCATCGATTTAGAAAGGTCCTTAAGAAGGCTACAATGGTGGAGGTTTGAGGTGGAAGATTCGAGATCAAATAGAGGATAAACTCTCATTGCTCAAAGTGTTCGTTGGGAATCAATTGCAATCTTTTGTTGTTCTTGGAGCTCCTTCGTGTTATCTTCCCTCTTTGTTTCTTCTGAGTTGTAGCTCCTTCAGATTCTCGGGCTTTATATTATAGTTCCCTGTGCTTGTAATCCTCTTACATATCCTAGCCAAAGGCTTGGTGTGAAGTATTAGTGAATACCTGCATAAATAGGAAAATCAAGTAGTCACAAGTCTATATGTTTTTATCACTAACTAGCTTTCTTGTTCGACAAGAAACTTGTGTACAACAAATAAAACTTTCGTTCTTGGTTCTCTTTCGCAATAAATGGAACCTAGAAGGAAATGAAACTGATCAAACTCAGATTTTCTCTTAGATTGTGAAATTAATGAAAAATTTAAATTATATCGTTTTTGGTTTCTCTAGATCTAGAGGAGTTACAACTCATACAAAACCGTGTTCCTTTTATTGAAGCATTCACTTAACTGTTTAATGGTGAAAAGTTGTTACAAGTTCTTTCGCTTTCTCTTTCGATCTAATTAGTGAAGCAATCACTTAACTATGATCCAGCCATGAATTGGATAATGCATTATATATGAAATGCTCACGAAGAGAAAAGTTTGAAATATCCAAAACATAGTTTACAACCATTGATCCTCATGTGCAAAGTTTCCACAAAGACATGAAGTTTGCCAGAGTAAACCATAAAAACAGTCATACAACAAACAATCCAACAATTGTTACCTTAACAAAACAATAAAAATTCACAACAAACACTTAGGGCTATATTCAATAGCCCAAACTTAGGAGCCAAATTAACTATCATAAGTATGTTATGGAATCAGATCTATAAGCCCCACATTCTCTACATGTTCAATAAATGTATAAGCCTTTGCGTATCCAACATCCTTATCTACAATCTTGAACTGGATTTCAAGTCTTACCAAAGTTTTCTTCACTACATTGAAGTAGACAATGTAGAAAGGATCGTTCAGATAAGGTGTCGACATCACAATTTCACCTGTATCAGTCATCCCGACAACATTTAGCCAGGTATTCGCAACTATATATTTCCAGTTATCTGGCAATGTGTAGAAAGACTTCGACCATTTCACTTCATCAACATCTTCTAGAAGCCACAACTCAAATCTTTTTGTGCGTTCATTAATACCAATCAAACCTGGCCATATCACGCCCAATTTACCATTACAATTAATCAGAACTCCATACCCAAACTCTAACACCACCTCTATAAATTTAAACTTCTCCAACCTAATATCAAAGCAAACTAACACATAAGGTTCTAAAGGAAATCCATTGCTAATGCGTTGGGCCAAATAATACAAAACTCCACCAATCAATATCTCAGCCTGTACAGCAGGTTTATGGAGTATCGAACATTCGATCTTTCTCCAGGTTACTTCTCTCGTTCCTAATGTTGACACTCGACACGAAAAATCCTCTGACACGCATAACACCTTGGATATTTTGTCGATAGGATCATACCCTAAAAGGGTTTTCAACCCAACAACTTTATCTGTAGCTCTAGGTAAACTTAGATACTTTCCTGTGCTAGGGTTAAAGATCATCGGGTTCCCCGTTTTTCGACAAACCAAACCACGTACAGGGGCACAAATCTCATCGTATGTAGAACTTAAACCTGTTGGGAAGCACATATGATAAGATGGAACCAAACGTGAAGAGTTCAATTGTGGATCTAAAGCCTGTGGAGCTGAGAAGAATATCCACTCATTTTTGTGTAGGAGAGCGAACAACAAACGTGGCCGAGTCAAGGATACTCTCAGGAAGAGCTCCGGGAAGCCTTGACGACGCAGTATGGAAGACCATTCCTTCGAGACGCAACGACATGTTGCGATGTCTTTCGCCGACAATCTGGAAAATATATCAATCCAGAGATCAACTGGAATTGCCTTCGGGTCATCTCTTCGGCTTGGGGACTTGATTGGGCTTGAAACTGGCTTCGGTGGTTTTCCCATAGCGGCGCTAAACCCTAGAATCCCAGACATCGATATCTACTTTTGTTTTTGCTTTCAGAAAATGTGGACAGAGTGTTGTTCGGGTTCTTTTTTTTTTTTTTTTTTTTTTTAANTTTTTTTTAATACAAGGAACCGAATGTAATAGTACAGGCAACAAAACGACAAAAGAAAGTTTTTAACTCAAGGCCAGGTGATAGAAGACATTTGTTCAAGCAACTTCTACACTCCTGATAATTTTTCATCTCGATCTCAATATATATACTGAGATTTGTTATAATTAGTTAAATATTTAGTTTATTAAACGTTGATATGATTAGTTTTAACCAAAAAAAAAAAAAAAAAAAAAAACGTTGATATGATTAGCTATTATTTCGTTTCGTTATTTAATATCTTTTATTTCTTAATAAAAATATGATGTGATTATAGTTTTATTTTATCATAATGTTTTTGATAGGTCCGAGCACAACATTAACATCACTTTAGAGTCTTTTTAGGTTCATATTGTATACATTGCATTAGAATTACATAGATAGTGTATATGGAATGATTTTAGGTACTTTGGAACTTTTTGGATTGTTTTGGATGTACTATAATGGACGTGCGACTATGGACCTGATTGGAGTGAAAGAAAGGAACAAAGAAAACAGCTAAAAGAACAACAAGTCGATTCCACCGCCGCCACTCGAGCTACAAGTCAAGTCCACCGCCACCACTCGAGTAGCACTTCGAGTCCACCGCCACCACTTAAGCTGCACTTGAGTCCACCACTCAACTCCACTCAAGACCACCCCCTACTCGAGACTCATGTCGAGTCTTTCACCTTCCACTCGAAACCATGCTCGAGCCGGTAGTTCGGGCCGATCATGCTCACCGCTCAACGTCACAATACAAGCTGATAGATCGATTCATTCAATGACCCAACTTGGAGTGATGCATCGGATCGAGTTAATGAGCCACAGTAGTTGATGGGCCGAGTCGGCTATACTCTCGCCAGCCCAACTACTTGACTTGACCTACGGGGTCGGGTCAACTATTTTGCTAAGTTTTTTTGTAGTTTGGACATTTTAGGTTTAGTGGGGGGATAAGTATAAATACCCTTCGATTTCACGAAAACAACTATCTTAGTTTTTACCGATTAGTGCAAGAACCTAGAGTTGCACTAACAATTGCTGATTATTCCTCAAGGGATGTTTAGACATTCTTGATGCTTGAGAAATCGGAGGTGGCTAAAATCATACAAAATTTCAGCGCAATGAGTTTAAGACAATTTGGAAAGCAAGTCAAAGCAATAAGATTGGATAACAGAACTTAATTTACTGTTCTAGCACAATAGTTCCATGAAAATGGTATTCAACATCAGACTTTGTGTGTATACACCACAACAAAATAGACGAGTTGAACGAAAGCAGTGTCATATACTCAATGTTGCTCGCTCCATTCTCTTCCAAGCAAATTTACATGTGCGATCCTGGGTAGAAAGTATACTCACAGCTGCATACATTATTAGTCGTACAACAACACCAATTCTACATGCATGGTAAAACACCTTATGAGATGCTCCATGGTATTGCTCCTTTGTATGGTTCTATGAGAGTTTTTGGCTCAGTCTATTTTGCTCATCGTCGTTTAAGAGACAAGGATAAATTCGGAGAAAGAACTCACAAGTGTCTTTTTCTTGGATATCCCTATGGAAAGAAAGCTTGGCACCTCTATGACTTAGAGAGAGATGAATTTTTCACGAGCTGAGATGTTGTTTATCTCAAAGACAGTTTTCTGGGTTTTCATGAAACATCACCGGCTGATGTTGTTCAACCTATCATCTCTCCGGACTCCGTATTTGATGACTGGTTACTAGCAAAAACTTCTCCAGCAGAAAATGTTGAAAATGTTGATTTAGCACCTACTTCACATCTAGTTATCATTGACCCAACAATTGAGAATTCTCTGCCACTGACCGAGATGTTGGCTTCTCCGCAATCAATACTGTAACCTGCTTTTGAGTCGGATACTATAGTTGTTGATAACGAGGCTTTACGGAAAAGTACTCAGGAGAGGAAACCAAATGTGCTTCTCAAAAACTACGTCACCAACTCAGCTTCTACAGCAACTACACCCCCTCTTCTTCTCTCCACCGCAATCACAGGTTCCTCTTCGATCATAGGTAACATAGTGTATCCGATAAGCAATTATGTCTCTGATTGTTCTTACTCACCAGGTCATAAAGTGTTTCTTGCGGCTCTCACATCCTCCAAAGAACCGACAAGTTACAAAGAAGCATGTCAAGATGATGTGTATAATGATTCGATGAATGATGAGCATGAATCGCTTCAGATTATCAAACCTGGATTGAGACCAACTTACCTCCTGGTAAAAAGGAAATTGGCAACAAATGGGTATATCGCATCAAAAACCATTCTGATGGCATTATATCTTGATACAAATCATGTCTTGTGGCGCTTAGGAATAGGCAAGAAGAAGGTGTTGATTACTCTGAAAATTTTGCTCCTGTTGCAAAACCTTCAACGATTCGGATTTTTCTAGATGTAGCTGCTGCCAAACAATGGGAAGCTCACCAAATAGATGTTCATAGCGCCTTCTTACATGGAGATTTGGATGAAGAAGTATACATGAAGCATCCACTGGGTTTTGAGAGTCACGATCCTAACAAAGTTTGTTTACTAAAGAAATCCATCTACGGTCTGAAACAAACACCACGGTGTTGGCTCTCCAAGCTTAGTTCAGCCCTCACACAATATGGTTTTTAGCAAAGTAAGGCCAACTGCTATGACTTTTCTTACATTCGCAATAACATTCATCTCCATATACTCATTTATGTGGACGATTTTGTTGTTGAGTGTAATGACTTATCTACTCTCCAACGTTTCAAAACTTACCTTGGTGAGTGCTTTCATATGAAGAACTTGGGCAAGCTTAAGTACTTCTTGGGTATTGAAGTTGCAAGAAATGCCGAGGGATTTTTTTGTCGCAGAGGAAATATGCTCTTGACATAATTTCTGAATATGGTTTGCTTGCATCCAAGCCTGAATCATCAGCTCTCTAAAGCATCGGGTCCTGCGCTTGCTGATCCTCAGCCTTATTGCCGACTTGTTGGGCATCTCATATGCTTGCTCTTTACTCGTCTTGAACCTTATTATGCAGTCCATATTCTCTCCCAGTTCATTGACACACTCAGGTTTTAACCCTATGAATCAACTGTAAGTGCACAATAAATGAAGTAGTACTTAGGGATCGAATCCACGAAAACCAATGGTTACACTATAAAGGCATCAGGCACAGAGAATTCATCAGGAAATAGGATATCGAATCAGGAAAACTATTTAGGACATTCATTCAACCAATTCCTGACTCAGACATAAAATACTAGCAAATCCATTGTCATGGTGTCAACTGCTATGCTTAACAACCTATAAATCCTAACTGTCGTTGGCCCTAGAGATGTAAGCATGCTTTATCGATAGGGTCTGAATATCCATAACTAGCCTTAACATCAGCTTTTGTTGGTTAAGGACTAGTTGCTAATATAAGCTAGTTCACGCATCTAACAAGCTTTTGGAGAGTTAAACAACCTAAGATCATGGACTAGGTGGTCAGGCTAATCTAAACATTAAATTCAGTCTTAGATGGAGAACACACAAGATAAAGCCCTATTTATTCCTAATTATTGAATCCCTCAATCCCTAGAAAACCCTAAACCTGATTATGAAACTACTCAGACATAGAAGAAAGAACAAACAAAGAAGAAATATAAATAAGCATAACGATAAACTGAATTAAAAGTAAAGAGGGTTAGGAAATCTTTTCCAAAAGTGGTGGAGAAAGAGATATTCTCCCTGGAGCTTCAAGGAACAAAAGAAAACTAGCTAAAAGAGTTTATCCTCTCAAAACGGCCAACCCTAAGTATTTATGTACCAAGGCTTGACCTAATACAACTTAAATTAAACAAGGTCAAAACATAGTTTTTTGCATAACAGCTTCAGAATGGTCGATCTGGGTGCAGATTAATCGATTAACAGGTAGAGCGATCGATCTTGATCTTAGAAGGTCGATCCTCAGGTCGGGCGCATCTTCTGGTGGCGTGAAGAATAACCTATCTTTAGTAAAATTGTCATATCTTCCTAACCGCTTGTTGGATTGCTCTCAAACCAACTCCAAATGAAAGCTAACTCATGTGATATCTTGTGTTCAAATTTAAGCTTGATCCATGGGTGGAAAGTCTTTAAAAAGGAAGCCAAACTTCTGACGCTTCTACATGATTATGCATCTCTATATGCTCGTTTTCACTCAAAACAGCTAACTTTCTCCAAATGTGACATATGACCTGAAAAGACTCTAAAACAGACTAAAAGACTCTAAAACACATACTTTGACTCAATAAAACCATGGAAAACAAGGACTGGAAACCGATAAAAACACTGTTTATCAACTCCTTCAAACTTAGTCTTTTGCTTGTCTTAAAGCAAACAGAAAAACCAGGAATGAAAAAAAGTTTCAAAACACGGGAACTCCTTCTATCCTAAGAACACCACAAAAAAATTTCCTTTGTACTTCCCCTAGACTTTACTGTCCCAAACAAACTCCACAATCCAAACGAGAAATCCAAATGCACCATACCAACCTCCTAAGGTATCTAAGTGTGGTCTCATCAAGGGATATTGATCAAAGGACACATGGGTTTCTCTTTCCGCCTTAGAACTACCTTCTATATGGTTTCTTTCCTCTCATTCCATTCTCATTGCAAACTAACTCAAATTTTAATTTGATCGTTTTTCAGCAACTCGAAGGGTGTAAGCAAGAGTAGCGTCATTGGAGTTCTTCTTCGTCTACTAACAATACTTAAGCAAAGGGTAACGTCATTGGAGTTTTCCCCAGACTACAAATATTGCTTAAGCAAATAGCAGCATCACTGAAGCATGTTTTCCCTTAGCGTACTAACAATACATACAACCTTGCTGAATGAATACTCAAAATGATAAAGAGAGGGGAACCATACTCACACAGTAAAATCTATCATTATACTAAAAAGAGAACCTGATCTGATGCATACCAACCCGCTTGACAAGAAAATTAAGTCATATGTGTGAAATCAGCATGCGATTCTTCGAATACCCGAAAGGATATGGGTAACGTTGAGAAGTTGCACAATCTCTAGGTTTTCCAAAATTCATAGATATCTATCAAGCATGAATCAATGGTCACTTAAAATCCTGAAAATCTAGTTATTCCTCAAAAAATCATAGTTCCTAACAATAGTTTTGACTCAATAAAACAAAAGACTGACTCAAGAAAAATAACAAAAAAAACTCAAAAAAAAATGTGTTAGTCACCACAAGTGTACTCCCCCAAACTTACTTCACACTGTCCTGGTGTGAAAATAAATCTAAAGGAAGCACGATTTACGCAATAATATCATAGGAAAACAAAGGGAGATAATGGAGAAGTGAAATGAACCTTATCATTCGAATCAATCGATCTGTAGGTGGAACGATCAATCTCAAGTGCTCGGAGTACTAGACTGATTGATCCTCGATGATGAGGTCGATATGAAGGTCGGCGTAGAGGCATATTGTCATGTGGATCGATCGATCCCTCATAGTAAGGTCAATCACCAAATCGTGCGCTAAATGCATATCATCAGTGGATCGGTCGATATCCAGTTCCTTGGTCGATCGCTAGATCATGCGGCAACTCCATTTTTCTCGTGGATTGATCGATTTTAAGGTAGATCTATCGATCATAGCATCTCGACCAGATATCTCTTACCTGAAACAGACGAAAAGAAAAACAAAAAAACATAAAACAAAAAATGCAGAAAATGCAGAAAATAAAAATTACTTAATAGTGGGTTGCCTCACACTCAGCGCTTGTTCAAAATCATTAGCTTGATTTTGGTCTTAGATATTAATCATAAAAATCAAAAGGTTAAGCCAATGCACCTTTCGTCCTCCTCATGTTTTCACAATAGATAATATACGAGAGAAGAAATGTAATTGTTCATAATGGCAGAACCACATGTTCATCAAAGCTAGCTACCACAAGCGTAAAATATTCCCTAAGATGTTCTTTGAAGTTTGAATTATTCAGAGGATTAAATGTATTTAATGGAAAGATGAAGTCAATCTCAAGACAAATTGAGTTTACTAATGAGTAGTCAACTTTATCCTGAGATTCACATGATAATGCCAAGCATTCATCAATGAGCAGGAAGTTGCTAGAGAATATCTTTTCAGTGCAGTGCAATGAAATCTCCTCAAAATCATCAATTTCAAGGGTTGAATCACATGTACCTTCTAGTTGGCTCTGTGTTTGTTCTTGCGTAAGAACGCTAGCAACCCAATTCTCATAATGATGGAAACTAAACTAAACAATCAATGATGTAAAACTAATAAATAAAGGCATCAGGCACAGATAATTCATCAGGAAAACTATTCAGGACATTCATTCAACCAATTCTCGACCCAGACATAAAATTCTAGCAAACCCACTGTTATGATGTCAACTACTATATTTAACAACCTATAAATCCTAACTATCATTGGCCCTAGATTTGTAAGCATGCTCTATCAATTGGGGTCTAAATATCTACAACTAGCCTTAACATCAGCTTTCGTTGGTTAAGGACTAGTTGCTAAGATAATTCAGACATCTAACAAGCTTTTGGAGAGTTAAACAATCTAAGATCATAGACTTGGTGATCAGGCTAATCTAAGCATTAAACTCAGTATTAGATGGAGAATACACAAGATAAAGCCCTATTTACTGCTAATCATTAAAGCCCTATTTATTTCTAATTTATTAAACCTAAACCTAATTATGAAACTACTCAGACATAGATGAAAAACCAAACAATAAAGAAGAATAAATAAACATAACGATAGAGTGAATTAAAAGTAAAGAAGGTTTAGAAATCTTCTCCAAAAGTGGTGAAGAAAGATATCTTCTCCCTGGAGCTTTAAAGAACAACATAAAAGTGGCTAAAAGAATATCTCCTCTCAAAAACGGCTCACCCTCGATATTTATGTTCCAAGGCTTAACCTAACACAACTTAAATTAAAGCACGTCAAATGAAAAGTCAAGAATAGAGTTTTTCACGTAACAGGATTAGAATGGTCGATCTGGGTGCAGATCAATCGATAAACCGGTAGAACGTTCGAGCTTGATCTTAGCAGGTCGATCCTCAGGTCGGGTGCATCTTCTGGTGGTGCGGAGAATCACCTATCTTGCATAGAATCGTCAAAGCTTCCTAACTGCTTGTCCGATTGCCCTCAAACCACCTCTAAAAGAAAGTTTACTCACATGGCTATTTTGTATTCAAATTTCTGCTCGATCCAACGGTAGAAATTCTTTCAAAAGAAGCCAAACTTTTGACGCTTCTGCATGATTATGCATCTCTATATGCTCATTTTCACTCAAAACAGCTCATCTTCTCCAAATGTGACCTATAACCAGAAAAGACTCTAATATAGACTAAAAAGCTCTAAAACACATATTTGACTCAATAAAACCATGGAAAACAAGGAATAAAAACAGATAAAAACACCATTTATCATTCATGCAAAGTCCACTCGAAGAGCATTGGACAGCGGCTCTTCATGTTGTTCGATATCTTAGAGGCTGTTTGCGACAAGGTATATTACTACGGTTTGACTCTAATCTCCATCTTACTGTTTATTGTGATGCTGATTGGGATGCTTGTCCGCTCACTCGTCGCTCGCTTAACGCTTATGCCATACTTCTTGGGAATTCACCAATCACATGGAAGACGAAGAAACAAGAGACAGTCTCCATGTCCTCGGCTGAAGCTGAATATCAACCAATGCCATATGCATTAAATGAATTGAAGTGGCTGAAAGAACTACTATCCACGTTTGGAATCTCACATGATCAGCCAATGAGTCTCTTTTGTGACAGCAAATCTGCACTTCACATAGCCAAGAATCCGGTCTTTCATGAAAGACAAAACATATCTAAAGAGATTATCACTTTGTCAGTGATGCTGTCACCTCCAAGCTCATCACCACTGAGCATCTTTCTTCCCACAATCAACCAGTGGATCTTCTTAACAAGGCTCTCGGCACCAAAATTTCTACATCTATTGTCCAAGTTGGGGATTCAAGACATCTCACCGCCAACGTGAGGGGGGTATTAGGAATAAGATATGTAAATTATCTCTAAAACTCTTCTTATCGTTATTGGGCATTTGGTCATTGTATATTTCACTATATATACTTGTATCTAAATCAATAGACACTACAAGAAAACAGGTAGGTTACGAGGGTCATTTTCGTTGGCAATTCGTTGTAAACCAACTTTACAATGAATTAGAGACAAACCGGGTTTCATCGTATCATGATCGTCGTAATGAAATTTTGTTGTAAAGTCGTTGGCAATTTTGCAAGACATGTATTCATCGTAAAAGTGACGTAAACTTTTCGTCGTAAACCCGTTGAGAATTAGGGACGAGAGAGAATCGTTGTATAGTAGTTGTAAATTATTTCGACGTAACGGAGTTGTTAAATTCAAAGTCCGCTTAACATCGTGTCCACCTTTTTACAACGAATGAACGACAAAAATATTTACAATGAGTTAGGGACAAAATCTTTTAGAACGAATTAGGGACAAAATATTTTAGAACAAATTAGAGACGAAAGTCCGCTCCGTGATCTGCCTGTTTGAATTAATAAAACAATGAAATTAAATAAATAACTTAATAATATAATTGAATACTCAATAATGTACATTAACTACCTGTTTGAAAATTGTGTCAACTTTTGAAATAGTTAACACTGCAGGAGTACCTTCGGAGGTTTCTTGGAAAATCTGAGTTTGCCGCTCTTAGATCGCAGCTACGATGTCGTTGTGCAGCTTCTCTGATCTAGCGTCAACAAAAACACCACACTACTTCTTATGAGTCCCCTCGAATAAATCTGGAAGAGAAGGAACATGTTCCAACTCTTCAGCCTAAAAATTGTAAAACCTATATAGTTAATATCAAGTTAATGAAAAATGAATTAATTAAATATTTAAATTTAAAATAAACCAATTACCATATGTAACACAATTCCGCCAAAAGGAGTTTGTCCAGTAGCATGAGGCATAGCGAGCGGCAAGCCGTCTGGACCAAGTATGTTCCGAGAGGTAGAACACTGAGCAGACTTCTTCACTGAATGAGAGTCTCCCCAATAACGCTTCAGCCCCTCCCAAACTGTGGTCGTCATGAAGCAAGGTTTGCCGTCGTCTCCCTTGACCTTCCATTCAGTGTTCCAGTTCAAAACGGTATTAGAAATCCATTTCATTGCCTTCTTGTTGAACGCATGCTTCACCATCTTGGTGATGGACACGTCCCAATTCCACCATTGCTGTGAAAAAATTGAATTAATATAAATTTAGTAAATAAATTTAAATAAAAGAAATAATTAAAATAAGTTGAAAAATAATTACCGCAAAAATTTTAAACCAAGTAATGCGAATATAGTAGAGGGTTGATGTCGAATTCGGGACCGGCTCAACATAGTAGCTCTTAATGCAACACCAAACCTGAAACTCGTAAAACAAATGAAAGTAAATATACAATATCAATTAATTTTAATTTAAAATTATTAAAAACAATTAATAAATAACTACTACTAAATAAATAGAACACGTACCAATAAATACCCCTAGGTCGATCAATATGCAAAACATCAAAACTGTGGCAATTATTGTCCATGAGAAGATCTTCCACTCGGTACCATGCGTAAGGTGCATCTTATGGTACCATAAGCTCAGGATGAATACCTCCAGCTACTGGTGGTGGAGGCGCAATGTGTTCATCCGGTTGCGGATCGGGATCTGAGTGTGACTGATGAAATGGATTACCAATCGGCAGAAAAGTCTGTGACTGTGTCTTTGGTATCATCAAGGAAGTAGAGGCGCCAGTCGTCGAGGAGTACCCTGGATGAACTCACTGTAGTACAATCGATGGGTATACTTACAAGGAGCCATAGATCAATATATAATATTAAAAATTATATTCATATTATAAACATTAATTAACAAATATCAATTCTAAAATCTAAATTCCATTTCTAATATCTAATCTCTATATTCCATAACCTAACTCTATATTTCTAACAACCTAAACAAATTTTTTAAAAAAAGTTAGAGAGGGAAGAGATATGAACTTAGAGAGAAGTAAATCTGTTGTGAATGACTGAGACGAGAGGGAGAGATTTTGTGATTATATATAGAAGTACATGACATCGTAAAGTCATCGTAAATTGACAGCGAATTTACGATGAATTCGTCGTGAAGACGATGCTATGTGTATAATGTCGTGAGGGAGACACTAAACTAATGTCATGAAGGAGACACTATGTGTGTAACATCATGAAGAATACACTAATCTAACATCGTCTTTACGACGAATTCTTCGTAAAGGCATCGTCTAATTCTATGACTCCTTTACGATGAATTCGTTGTAAAGGCGTTGTAATTTTTTACGATGTCCTTACGACGAATAGTTTCACAACGTCTATACGATGAATTCGACATAAAGGCGTCGTGTTTTGATAATTCTATACCCTAAACCCTAAATCCTATACCCTAAACGTTTGTTTTATAATGTATGATGACGGTTTTGTATAAGGTTTGTCTTATAACGTATGATGTATAGATAACTTGTGATGCTAACTTTTGTATAAGGTTTGTCTAATAAATTAAGTATAGATCATAATACTAAGTTTTGCAAAAGTTAATCGATATTTAGAATAAGAACATCGAATTAAAAGTACATATATAATAAATACATGCATCAAAATATAATTTAGTCATTACTATCATCTCCACTACCACCATCATTATCACTACTATCATCTCCACTACCGTCATCATCATCACTTTCATCAAATTCATGAAAATCACCATCATTGTCATCATCAGGGATATCTTTGTATTCTTGGTTTTACAGATCAATTAGCATAATCTCCTCTATAGTTTGATCGGGTGCCTGTATATCTGGACATGATTCTTCTTGTAAGGAGAAATCTTTACCTCCAATAATTCGACCACGGGGAATGATCTTAATAGCCGCTAACCAAGTAATTCCAGATTCTTTTGTCTTACGATATGGAATGAAACTTGTTCTTCTTGTGAGGCTAAGATGAAAGATTCAAATTTGTTGTATCTTCTCCTTCCGTTTACATCCACAACTCCAAATTTCATGCATCGAAAACCTCTATTAACTAGGGGATCAAACCAGTCACATTTGAAGAGCACACATTTCAGCCCAATTAATCCTATAAATTGCACTTCAATTATTTTTTGCAATATCCCATAGAAATTTGTTTCACCCTTCGAACATACGCCCCATTGGCGGTTGCCTGCCGTTGACCGTATTCAAAGGTATGAAATGTGTATCCTCTGATAAATTACATGGGTGTCGTTGTTATCTTAGTAATTGGACCTTGAATCAAATCATGAAACCATGGTGGATAAAATGGATCATCATAGTCAACCTACATACACGGTTAATTTAAACATTAATTTATTAATTAATTTCCTTATACTAAATATTAATTAATAACTTAATTACAATTCTCATAAATAAATAATCAATTTTCACATGGCCATTGATGTAATCAGGTTTTAACCCTAAGCTATCTACTGCAAGTACACAGAAAATCGAGTAGTAATTTAGGAATCGTATCCACAAGGGCCAAGTTATCACACTATCAATTCTGGAACTAAATTAAAGGTAAGACAAATAGAAGATTTGGTGTAAACTGAATTAAAACAAAACTAACAATTAACAATAAATGAATTAAAACACCAAGTTTATGAAGTTTTTCGGGAAACTAGGGAATTCAAACCAAGAAACTATTCAGGCAAAATTCATTCAACAATCTCGACTCAGACATAATTTTATAACCAATCCACTATCGTGGTATCAATTACTATATTCAGCAACCTAGTGATCCTAACTATCGTTGGTACCAAGAGACTAATATGCATTATTGATCAGGTGTGGTAGGTCCACAATCAACTTTAACATCAGCTATCGCGGTTAAGGATTGATTGCTCACCTAAGGAGAATCCAATTTCTATCAAGCTTTTGGAATGTAAGATCATAGATTAGTTAACTACTTTAATCTAAGCATTAAGAGTATCAATTAGGTAGAGAACACATCAAGCAATTCCTATTTCTTCCTAATTCATCAATTCATTGTAACCCTAGAAAATCCTAAACTTGATTTGGGGAACTACTCAGACATGGTGAAGAAGATCACATTGCAAAACATAATGAAAAGCATAAAAGTAAATTGTATTGAAATAAGAGGGTTTAGAATTCTTCTCCAAGTGTGTAAGAATCAAAGTCTCTCTCCCAAAAACTCAAATACAGGTTGTTGTCTCTTAATAATCGTTCATCTAATATAATGAAAATTAGTCTTATATAGGTTCTAAAAACGCATGTGCAAAATAGGAAAAATTAGGTTTTCTACTTGTCTGCTTCGATGATCGATCGATCAAAGGTAACGATCGATCGATCAAAGGTAACGATCGATCGATCAAAGGTAACGATCGATCGATTGATGTCAAATGCTTGATCTCCAAAAGGTCTTGGTCGATCAACGGATCGAGCATACCTCTTTCTAAACATCGAGGATTGATCAATCAAGTGTGCGGATTGGTTGATTGCTGCTTTATGGCTGAAATTCCAAAAACTGCTTTAATTCATCCTTGACCAAGCTTTGAGGGCATAATCTGAATTTAACCTGTTTTTCACCTGAAAAGACTCTATAAAGCAAAGAAACATTCTGAAAACATGTGAATTAATGAGCCTTAAACCGATAAAACGAGGTATATCAATTCCCACAGACTTAGCTTCTTGCTTATCCTCAAGCAAAGAAAGAAAAGATCGAAAGAAAGATTCCACTCCAAAGAACGCATTCATCATCAGGGCACTGCATATCAATCACATAATAAACCACACAACACTTACCTGCCAGGATCGAGACCATCTTGTACTTCCCCCAGACTTTGAGAATTACCCAAGTTGAACTCCATAGTCCAAGCAAGTAATCAAAGTTCACCATATCGACTTCCTAAAGTTTCTAAGTGCGCTCTCATCAAGGGAATATCGATCAAAGGACACATGGATTCTTATCCAGCCATAATCTGAACACAAAGACTATCTTCCTATTGTTCCTTTCCTCTCTTTTTATTCACCTTGCAGCCGATTTTTTCCCTAATTATCTAGGGTATCATTTTATTTTATTTTAATCGGCTGCACAACCAATTTCTTTCTACTTACATAGGGTATCATTTTATTTTATTTTACTGGTTGGTTCCATAGCAACTCAAAGAATGAAGGCAAAGAAATGGCTTCATTGGACCCAATTGTTTGATCCTTAGCCAAGTTTATCGTTACTTCAACTTTGTTTTATAGTTACTTTAGAATATAAAAACTCGAGGTTAATAAAAGAGGGGAACCATACTCACAGAGATAAATCTCTCAAGACTGAAAAGAAGAATCTGATCCGATGCATACCAATCCCCTTGACGAGAAAATTAAGTTAAGTTAAGGGTGAAGCCGATACAAGATCCCTTTAAAACCGACATATATATGGATGGTACTGAAGTAGTGTCAAGCCTCTAGGTTTTCCAATAGTTAATCGATCCCTGACAAACAAACATTGTTTATACTTAGTTCATGACATACGACAATCCTCAAAAATCATAGTTCTAAGCAATCAGTTTATAGACATCAAAAATTCAACAAGTAATCAAAAAGTGCATTAGTAACAACGAGCATCCTCCCCCAGACTTATTTCACACCGTCCCGGTGTGAGAACAAGAGTGAAACAGATTGTCTCGCATAAAACGAACAAAAATCAGAAGTATCAAAGTAATAGAATGAAAATGGTGAACCTGTACCCATGATCAATCGATCTCCACTGTGAGCAATCGATCAGGGTTTGCGCGAGCTGTAGATCGATCCATGATCAATCTACTAATCAAGCTTATGAAGAATGGAATCAGTGATAGATCGATCTGATGGTCTTGGTCGATCGTCCAATCGCGCACACCCCCGTTTGCTATCCATGATCGATCAATCATTTGAGTGATTGATTGATCACTTCCTGATTTCCTGAAACCAAACAAAACAAAACAGCAAAAACAAGAACAAAAGAATGCAAAACCAAATCTAAAAACTTACTAGTGGGTTGTCTCCACTCAGCGCTTGTTTAAAGTCATTAGCTTGACTTGAAGGCCCTTAGTTCAGTGGAACATTAGTCAAGGGAATGGAAGTTTCCTTGGCTATGTCCATATTGGCAAAGTAATGCTTCAAACGTTGGCCATTCACAACAAACTCGTTTCCCTATCCATCAAACAATACTACAGCTCCATAGGGGCGCACTTCCTTGATGGTGAAAGGTCCTGATCACCTTGACGTTTATCATGTGCTGCCTTAGTCCTTTCTTTGTAGATCCTCGTATTGTCATAGGACAAGTGTCTGATCTCTTCTAACTCATGTAGCTGCAAGGTCCTTCGCTCGGCTGTAGGCTTGATATCATAGTTCAAATCCTTTATAGCCCAATTTGCCTTGTACTCGAGCTCAGCTGGAAGGTGACAAGACTTCACATAGACCAAATGGAATGGGGTTGTACCCAAAGGAGTCTTGTAAGCTGTCATATATGTCAAAAGAGCTTCATCGAGTTTTGAAGACCAATCCTTCCTCGTCGAACAAACAGTTTTTTGTAGAATGCTCTTGATCTCTTGACTTGAAACTTCAACCTATCAACTTTTTTGAGGATGATATGGTGTAGCCACTTTGTGTTGAACTCCATACTTCTTTAGAAGACAATTGAATGTCTTGTTGATGAAGTGAGAATCACCATCGCTGATAACAACTCGCGGAACACCAAACCTAGGGGAAATAACATGCTTGAACATCTTCAGTACAACCTTAGCATCATTTGTTGGGCTGGCCAGCGCATCTAACCATTTGGAAACATAATCGACTGCTACAAGTATGTACTGATTCCCTGAAGAACTCGGAAACAGTCCCATGAAGTCAACTCCCCAAACATCAAAGACTTCAACTTCGAGTATGAAGTTTTGAGGCATCTCATTCCTCTTGCTAATGTTCCCTTGTCTTTGACATGAGTCACACATTGAGATAAAAGCATGAGCATCCCTGAACATAGTTGGCCACCAAAAAACCAGCCTGTAGTACTTTCGAAACTGTCTTGAAGGTTGCAAAGTGTCATGCATAAGAAGAACCATGACAATGAAACAAAATCATTGAAAAAATCCTTGGTTACACATCGTCTGAAAATCCCATCAGCACACTGCTTGTAAAGATAAGGTGCATCCCAATAGTAGTGTCTGATGTCATGAAGGAACTTCTTCTTCCTATAACCGTGAAACTCAGGAGGCTCAACATCTGCATCCAAGTAGTTAGCTATCTCAGCAAACCACAGTGTACCTGGAACTCGCGGAATCTGAGCAGAGGGACGAGCTGGTCTCGATGTGGTATGAATGGAATAGAAAAGTTCTCCTCGCAAACTGTCATCCAAAGGTACACTGTCTTTTACCTAAAGCCTTGACAAGTAATCAGCCACTCCATTCTCTATGCCTCGTTTGTCTCGGATCTCAAGATCGAACTCCTGAAGAAGGAGAACTCATCAAAGAAGTCTAGGTTTTGCATCCTTCTTGGAGAGTAGATACTTCAATGCTGCATGATCTGTGTGAACAATCACCATAGAACCAACTAGATATGACCTGAACTTTTCGAATGCAAAGACAATAGCTAACAATTCCTTTTCTATTGCAGGATACTTCCTTTGAGCATAATCCAAAGTTCAACTAGCATAGTATATCACTTGCAGTTTCTTGTCTTTTCTCTGCCCAAAGACAGCCCAAACTGCATAGTCACTTGCTGGTCATGATCTTGATCTTGGCGTTGTTAACCTCTATACCATTCCTAGATATCTTGTGTCCTAAGACTATCCCATCTCTAACCAAGAAGTGGCACTTCTCTCAGTTCAGCACAAGGTGTTTCTCCTCACACTGTTGAAGTACCCTGCAAAAATTAGAAAGACAACCAGCAAAAGAAGAACCATATATAGAGAAATCATCCATAAACACTTCCATAATATCCTCAATCATGTCAGTAAAAATGGACATCATGCATCTCTGAAAAGTCGCTGGTGCATTACACAAACCAAATGGCATTCTGCGATAAGCAAAAGTACCATAAGGAAATGTGAATGTGGTCTTTGATAAAAGTGTTTTTCGGTCTATGGTTATCAAATCATTAAGGTAAGTGGATAAGCAAATGGATGTCGAACCAATACTCAGAGAAAGCATGCAAACAACTCGTCTAATACCTAGTTCTAGTTCAGATAACCTACCGATCTGTCACAAGGGTAAGTTGTTCTTTCTAGTGGAGCTCTTAAACTAGCTAATAGGACAAACTACACTAGAGGACAAAATAAAAACNCAGAATGAATCTAGAGGATATGGAATGGGTGATCGGCGGGTAACTCGCCGATCGAACACCGCCAAGCTATAT
>OVBA01005636.1:0-19377 GCA_900406435.1 Lepidium aucheri
GATTAACTTCAATCAATATACGAGCATAATCAAACCGAAGACATTTTTCTGTCGAAGGATGAAGTCGGACAGGTTTACCAATATGTCTTGCAATATAACTAAGACCTTTGAATGAAAAAAGCTGATTTGGTACATTCTGAAAATCCACCCAAATTGGAAGAGATGTCATAGTAGGAACCAAATATGCAGAATTTGGAGACCATTCTTGGACAATTATAGGCTTATCTGCAATATGCCAAAACCTCCTACGAAGAATTCGAGTTCTAGTAGCATCATCAAATATATGAAGCACAACAACAATAGGGGAAACAAAATTTGCATTAATCTTTAGATCCTTCTTAGGAGATTTCCAAATTTTGTTAACAATCGAGTGAATAGAACCAATATGAGGGACTTCTCCAATGAAGTGACCAACAATATGATTACTCCACAGAGGAACAGAATTAGATAATAAACCCTCTGGAATTTAAGCAGAGATGATACCTTCAGAGATACTTGGCGAAATACCAAAATCAGTGATGCTAGAACCACGAGCAGCATCCAGCCAGATAGAAGAAGAAGACAGAATTGTAGAAGGTTCATAAGAGATCGAAGCAGTGGGAATCATAAAAGAGGTATGCGATTTGGAAGCAGTAAGAGACATGGAAGTACAGAGATGAGTAGCA
Organism: Lepidium aucheri; assembly: GCA_900406435.1. Classification (NCBI taxonomy): domain Eukaryota; kingdom Viridiplantae; phylum Streptophyta; class Magnoliopsida; order Brassicales; family Brassicaceae; genus Lepidium; species Lepidium aucheri. Next base: position 666 of record OVBA01005636.1, read on the forward strand.
GAGTCTTTATCGCAAGCTTGAAGAGGCAATTCACGACATTAATTTCTCCAATTTGGAGAGAAAGAGGAGATACAGATTGATGCAGAACTTGGGCAAAAGAAACTCGAGATGGCGAAGAAGCCATCACAGATGGTAAAGGATTCGCCATTAGAGACAAAAGACACCAAGGAGGTGTCAAGGAAACTTTGAAAACACCAAGAAGATGTCGGAGATCAACGGAGAAATCGCCGGAAAGTGAATCGGAGAAGAAAAAGCGATGAGAAATGAAATTTTCGCAGTTAAAATCACTTTGATGTTTGTCATATGTCAAACGAAATATTTGTTTTCATATGTTCATATAATTATTTCTTAGACTTTTACACATATCATATTAATTAAAATTAACTCCACCGAATAATTAAACTAACAACATCAACACTAATGAAATGGATTATAAACATCTCATTTTTGTAGGTTTCATAATTTTTATTCTCATCATTTTATCATTAAACTGTATAATTATTTTATAATTTTTAACAAACCAAATATTGGTGTAGTGTATAATAAGAATTTTATATAAATATTATTACATGGTAAACTAATATTGAAAAATTTTCTTTTTTCAGAACTACAATCATGAGCAGATCAGGAAATTCAGGTGCAGGGCCATCCAATAAAAATAATATGGTAAGTTTATATTCTTGAAATTTGTTATAAAAATAATTTAAAATTGTAATACAATAATTGTTCCAAAATTTTAAACTTGTAGTCTTATTTAGATGGTCGCCAACGTTTACCTCTATATTCATTGAATTATTAGAGGAAGAACTTCAAAAAATAGATTATGTTGGGACTGTGTCATTTAAAGAGGGTAAAAATAACATAGTTAAGAAGTTTCGTGAATGCACTGAATATAAAGTTGTTTGGGATAAATTCAAGCACAAACATGATGATTTGAGGACTATATATGTCGTCTATCAAAGACTATCCATCGTACCGGTGTAGCGCTTGAACCTGAAACAGGAATGATCATCATGGATGAAAAATAGTGGAATGATCGAAAAAAGGTAGAAATCTTTTATGGTATACTTCAAATTATTTTTCTTTTTGTACTAGTGTAACGTATGTTGTAGGATACAGAAGGTGCATCAAGATCTAAAAAGAAGATTTACCACATATTGAGTTGATGAACAAAATGTATGATCTTCATTTCATTGTGTTGTGAACGATAATATATCTTCAGCCAGTCAAATAGATGATATAGGTGAAGATGATGACGAAGAACACCAGATTTTGATGAAGAAGAAGACGAAGAAGTTTTTGCTGACACTATACCTCAAAGCCAAGGGCAATTAAATTTTGAAAACGACTTTCAACCCCAACAACCAGTGGAAACTAATTTCACTCAGTCAAAACAACAAATAAAGCCTATATGCAAATGATCCGAGACGGTATTAAACAATAATTATGGGATAATTTTCATTAGTTAATTAATTTGTAATACATTTGTGTGTTATGAGCCAATAATTATGATAATTAAATTTTTATAATATATTATTTTTTACAGATTTTCAAGTACTAGGTTGTTTTTTTTTAAGTTATAAATATTTCTTGAAAAAACAATATTATTCATAACTGAATCACTAATATATTTAATACCACAATATTCAGTTGCATTCCTCTGTTACCATTTGATTTTAACTTATTCTGCTAGATTCAGCTAAGAAAAAAAAATCCAGCTGCAATCCATGTTCAGCCAGATCCACCTCATTCAGTTGTTACCGTTTACACCCTTCATCTCTTTTCTCCTTTAAGATTTAATTGGTTTTGATTGTCTAATTAAATGATTGTCTAAATTGTTACATATGCTCTGTTATTAGATATGGTTTGCTTCTCCTTTATCCTTGTTTCTTTTATCCTTTGTTCGCTTCGCTTTTCTCCTTGTTTCTTCTATGTTCTTTCTGCAAGTTTCTAACTAAACCCAGGAAGATCAAATACAGAGAGATGAAATTTTAGTTTGTGATGGTGGCCAAAATCCTTACCATTGAAAAATAATTTTGCGATTTGAAGATTTAGATTCTGCAACTGATTTAGGGATATGGAGTTAAGGAAATTGAATATCATTTCATCAAACTGAAGAACGTCACTAACAAAAGAGAAGAAACCAATTTGGACACACTGAAGTGAAGAGAAATGAATTTGGAGAGTTTGTGAGTTAGGGTATGGAATTGGAATTTTTTTTCTTTTCTTTTTGCAAGTTTGAAGACGATAGACGAAATGCACCGTTTCATTTGACCTGAGTCATTAACAGTTTTTAATGGATTTTATTAATTCTGTAAATCAACTTAACGGTTGGATTAAACAGATTAATTAATCAACGTTAAATTGAATATTTATTTTTGGTCAATGAGAAAAATCAATGTTTAATTTGTGAGTTTTGTGAGTTTGTGGTTTAATCTACCCATTTAGTAAGTTAGAGGTTTGTTTGACTTTTTCCCAATGTATAAGATAAAGTTAAATAAATTATAACTTAGGATATCAATTCAAGTCTCACATCAAAAATTTAGACAAGAAGTGTCTAATATATAAGTCATGAGAAACTCCAATTAGTATGAGACCTTTTGGAAATTAGCCCAATAAGGAAAACCCTGATGGCTTTGGCACTTGGGCTCAAAGAGAACAATATCATACTAATTAATTAGGAAGGTTATAGGGATTATAAAGCCCTATAATTGGTATCAGGGCTAGGTTCGGAGAGGAGGACCTAGAGAAACGAATGTTGACTGGAGGTTCGGTGTGCGGAAGAATTCTCAATATAAACTCGCGAGTCATGGGATGCCGGTAGCTTGTATCAAAAGTCCACCAAATAGAGCGTAATGTTAGGCAGCGTGTTCTGTTGAGTGATTACAGCGGTACAAGAGGTGTTAAGATGTTTCGCTAGAGGGGAGGTCACATGATGTTATGGTCCTTGGTTTGAGAGGAAGGATTGTTGGGATATCAATCCAAGTCCCACATCGAAATTTTAGACAAGGAGTGTCTAATATATAAATTAAGGGAAACTCCAATTAGTATGAAGCCTTTCGGGAAGGAGCCCAATAAAAAAAATCTTGAAGGTTTTGCTACTATAAGCCCAAAAAGTACAATATCATACTAGTTGGGAGGTTATAAAAATTACAAAAGCCTTATAATAACAAAAATATGCCGCACGCATGTGTGGGAAAACCACCAAGTTGAAGTTAAATGAAGAGACGTGGCCACGTGGGGTTAAGCTGAAACAAGTTATGCTATTCATATTGCCAATAATCCTGTATTTTATGTGTGTACAAAGCATTCGGAGAGATTGTTATAAGATAGTGACACAGTTTTAAGTGGACTCATCAAGACTTTGCATGTCAAGACAGAGTTGCTGTTACAGATACTTTCACTAAGCCCCTAGGTCCTAGTCGAGCTCATGAGCTAATAGGCAATATGGCTTTAAAGTGTATATATTTTCTATCTTGAAGGAAGGTATTAGAGTATTATTGTAAAACTGGTAATTTAATTTTTCGGTTTAGTTGTATAGATTCCTTTAAACAATTTATCTCTTCTAATTGAGTCTTATTGTTTATAAGAGACTCTTTTTCTGTATTTTCTTTTAACGAAGAATATGAAATGGACTCTTCTTCTCCGTAATCTTCTTCTCCAAAATCTTTTTCTTCAAAATGTCTTTCTTTCTTCAAGCAGTCACACTATAGTTAATGGTAGAATCGTTAATATTTTTACAAGCTAACATGTAAATCTTAAATTATCTGAACCCTATTATTATCACTCATCAGTAGTTGGAATATTTCGTTGAGTATTTTGTTAATCTTTTAAATCATATTCTTCTAAGAGTTTTTCCTTTAAATGTTGAACTTCTAACATATGTGACTTCTATACTATCCGATTCTAGAAATGTTAATTAATCATATAGTTCATGATTATTCTTTTTTTTTGTCAACAATTAGATTGACAAAACCCAATACATAGTTAATCTCTCAAACATCCCAATAATATCACATGGGTTAAACACGATTCATACAAATTGAACTCGGTCGAAAAGGCAACATAAGTGATATCCAACTAGTTGACCAAATGAACTTCTCCATCGTTATTCTGTTACTTATACCGATTCTATTGTGAGTGATGAACTTCTTATCATTGTTGTAATTAAAAGTAATTCGTAGGGCTAGTTATGTCAATTTTGCTAGTAAAATATGTGACGCTGATAAATTTATTTTGTCTTGGACGCTTGACGTACACATGGTCATTTTAAATATATCGTGGCTTTTAATATATGAGTTTTTAAAATCTTCCCACCAAATAAGATGTAGCCGATGAAAGAAGGCCTAGTGGTAGTAGCTATTTTAGAAATCCTCAGACATCCGAGTTTGATTCTTCCCAAATGCAAGAAGAAAGAAGAAGGGAGTTTAGAGTTTAGATTTTGGCTATGGATCGAATGTCGATCCAACTATATTAAAGTTGACAAAAAAAAATCAAACCTGATGTACGAAACAAGTGGTCTTATTAAAATCATTGAGTTAGAGAAAGTATTATTATATTCATTAAAGGTAAGTACTTGATTAATGCAATTCTGAGTCATTTGCTCCTATAAAAGTATAAACATGAATGATGTTCGGCGTAAGACTCAAAGCACAATTTGTAGTGAATGCAAAAAAGATGGAGGTGAAGTTAAGGGAAGAAACAAAGACTCTCATTGCTTCACTTCCTTCAGACAAAGATTCCACTGGTGTTGAGCTTTGTAATTATCAAGGATGTTGGTATACTCACCTTGATCTTCAAGCTATCCTCAATTTCCAAAGAAACTACAAGCCTCATGATACCGATATCGTCATTGCATCATTCCCTAAATGCGGCACCACTTGGCTAAAGGCACTTACATTCACACTCGTGCAAAGATCAAAACACTCTTCTCCTGACCACCATCCTCTGCGTTCTGATAATCCACACTCTCTTGTACCATTCTTTGAGATGAATCTCTATTACTATAACGATGATCCGGACTTGAGCAAGTACTCATCGTGCCCGAGGCTGTTCTCGACACACATGCCATTGCATACGCTGCAAGAAGGTCTCAAAGATCAACCTTGTAAGATTGTGTACATAAGCAGGAACGTGAAAGATGCAATGGTTTCATATTGGCATTTCTTTCGTAACAAACAGATTGATAATGAGGTAATAAGCACTATGGAGGATACATTTGAGTCATTTTGCAGGGGGGTCACTATGTTTGGGCCATTTTGGGACCATGTCTTAAGTTACTGGAGAGGAAGCTTGGACGATCCTAAGCATGTGTTTTTCATGAGGTACGAGGAGATGAAAGAAGAACCTCACAAACATATAAAGAGACTTGCAGAGTTCTTAGGTTGTCCTTTTACTAAGGAAGAGGAGATGAATGGAGCTGTGGATGATATATTAGATCTTTGCTCTCTGCGTAATCTGAGTAGTTTGGAGATCAATAAGACCGGACAATTTAGCAATGGTAGAGAGCACAAGAGCTTTTTCCGTAAAGGAGAAATCGGTGACTGGAAGAATCATCTGACTCCTGAAATGGAGAAGAAAATCGACATGATCATCGAAGAAAAACTTCAAAAGTCCGATTTGAAATTCTAAGTTCTTCTACAAGACTATATGTTTTGTGTTGGTCTCGTATGCTTTTTGTAATTTCAGTATCTTTGGTTGTTATGTTTGTGTTGCTCTCGTACGTTTGCTTAGTAATTTCACTATCTTTTGGTTATGTTTATTTCAGTTATAATTATTAACAAAGGCAATCTATTCAACGTACTTCGACGTATTAGAAATTTTCTTAGAATATTAAAACAACCAAAACTGGTTTTGCTCGACTTGATGGTCGGGATCTCACAACTTTTCTTTTAACGTCTATATCCCAAAAATTGTTCCATTAATCAATGTTTCTTTTGATAACTGAACGCTTCCAAGAAAAAAATTAAGTTGCTTGGTTATGATGTAGAGAATAATGTTTTATTGAAATTGTTTGTTGAATAATGTTAAGTTGTAGGTTTTTAGGATTTGGACCTAATTATTACTATTATTTTTACTGTTTTTTTTTAAGTTATAAAACAAAATTAGAGGATGTAAGTAAATAATGTATCTTTTGTTTTCTCTAAATTATAGATCAGTAGCAAAATTTGCTAGTGATCTGTAGCAAACTTTGCTAATGAACTGCTACTGATGCTCTAAAATCATATTCAGTCGCATGTCAATAGTAGAGTTTGTTACTACCTGTTTTTGTAAGTTTGAAGTTCAAGAATTTAACCAATTGAAAAGTTTAAAACCATAAATTTAGATGGTTAGTTGATGTTTTTATATCAAAACATCAAACATAGCAGTACTCTATGATTTTAAAAGATGGTATCATATACGTAGGGTAAACGATCAAAATCTTCTCGAAACTATCAAAAATAGCTAAATGTACCCAGTTCTTTGCCTCGACAAATTTAACCATGTGAGAAGTTTAACAATCTATTAGGGATATGGAAATATTTTACATAAGATTTCTTAATATCTATACTTGTAATTCCTATTATAGACTTACCTTGTACTATATATACTATCTTGTAACATCAATATACTCAAGCAATTCTATTCTAAAAAATCCTAGTGTTTACATGGTATCAGAGCAAAGATCCTACAAACCTTAATCTTCTCTAATTTTTGCAGTCTACTATTGCTTCCTCTTTCCACCCTATTTTTTCGTTTTCTTCTTTTCTACAATAGTGTCTCCTCAGCAAACTACTTCAGAGATCACCTCTTCTCCTTACAACCTATCTACATCGGACCATCCTCACCATATTTTGACTCTGTTTCTTCTCTCTGGTGCTAACAACTATGAAAAGTTGGCAAAGATGGTTCGCAACAATATACAAGCAAAACACAAACTCGGGTTTATCGATGGCTCGTTGATGAAACCGACTAGTGGCTCTCCGGATCTGCAACATTGGATACAAACCAACTCGATGCTTGTCGGTTGGCTCGTTGATGGCTCGTTGATGCTCGAATCACAGGTTCAAAAGGCAATCTCTTTTGTCAATAATGCCAAACTACTCTGGGAAACTCTTAAAACCCGATACTCTATTGGCAATGCTTCACGAGTTCATGAGTTGAAACCTTCTCTCCCTAGTTGCACTCAAGATGGCTTAGAGGTTGCTGATTATTTTGGCAAATTGAAAATCATATGGGATGATTTAGATGATTATGAACCACGTCTTCAATGTTGTTGTGCCAATCCTACATGTTCGCAAATGGTAAAACACTCTCAACGTCGAGATCATGAGCGTATACACCAGTTTTGGATAGGTCTCGATGCCTCTCACTTCGGCACAACACGCACGAATCTATTCAGTCGCTTGAATCATGATGGTAGTCTTACTCTTGATCAAGTATGCTCGGAGATTATATCCAAAGAACGACATCTAATGATCGCTCGTACCAAGGAGGATCGCAAGGATGATGTTGGCTTTGCTGTCCTAGCGGGTTCAGGTCATCGCCTCGGTCACTCGTGCTCCATTGTCCAGCCCTTGCACACACTGCGAGCGTCAAAACCATAGCGTTGATACTTGTTTTGAGCTTCATGGCCTACCCGATTGGTGGATAGACAAGCATGGCGATACCTCTCGCAGACGTGGTCGTGGTCAAAGCTCCTCACGTGGACGTGGTCGTGGTCGTTCTTCTACAAAAGCCAACAACGCTCAGGTTCAGGCTGAATCCTCGGAGGTAGCTGACGTGCCAGGTGTATGCAAAGAAACCTGGTCGGCTATCATCAACTTGCTAAAATCCGATCCATCTACACAAGAAAAGTTGTCTTGTACGACTGATTGTGTTGATTTTCTTCTTGATTCTGAAGCCTCACACCATATGTATGGTGATCTAGATCTTCTTACCGATATTTATGACATCCCTTGTAGCATCATCGTTTTACCTAATGGGAAACACATGTTTGCTACACGTGAAGGGACTTTAGCACTTGATGATAATAGAACTCTTACTCGTGTTCCATACGTTCCTGACTTATCTTGCACCTTGATCTCTCTTACTCGACTACTTCGTGAGATTCAGTGCTTTGCTATATTCGCTGACAAACTTTGCTTAATACAAAACTGTACTACGAAGACGGTGATTGGAATAGATGAAGAGAGAGATGAGGTTTATCACTTTCGAAGACAAGTTCCAGCTACTACAAATCGTGCCTCCACACAACTCTCGAAGACACTTTGGCACAATCGTTTTGGACATCCGTCTAAGAGAGTCTTGTCTACTGTTCTTTCTACTTTAGGAGTTTTGGATTCTTCAGTTAATTAAACGATTTCTGTGAGATTTGTTTACAAGAACACAATTTTCTGACACTATTAACGAAGCATATGCCTGTTTTTCGTTGATTCATTGTGATGTTTTGGATCCCTATCGCCAAGCTTCTTCTTGTGGCGCCCACTATTTTTTGACAATCATTGATGATCACTCACGGTCTGTATGGACTCATTTACTTCTCACTAAAAGCAAGGTAGCAGAAGTTCTCAAAAACTTTATTATAATGGTCAAGAAACAATTCAACAAACATGTTCATACCGTTCGTAGTGACAGTGGCAGCGAGTTTACTTGCTTACGGGGATATTTTTTGGAGTCATACACCAGACATCATGCGCTTATACACCGCAAAAAACGGATGAGTTGAGCATAAACATCATCATATTCTCAAAATGGCTAGATCACTACTCTCTCAAGCCAACTTACCCATTCGGTTTTGGGGAGAAAGTGTTCTTACTGCAGCCAATCTCATTAATCCGAACTCCAACACCGTTTCTTGGCAACAAGTCTCCTTATGAAGTTCTCCACTCTAAACCACCAAGCTATGATCATCGTAGAGTATTTGGCAGCCTATGCTTTGCCAAAAAGTTGTTTGCAAATTGAGATAAGTTTCTTCCAAAAAGTCGGAAATGTATATTCCTTGGATACTCATCTACATAAAAGGGTTGGAAAGTCTTTGATATTGAAACTGAAGAACATTTTGTTTCTTGCGATGTAGTCTTTCAAGAAAATGACAGATCCGCATGCTAGATCTATCTTTAGCGGATCAAGCTGTCTCTAGTAAGGATCGGGACCTTCATTTCCTTCCGTTAATGCTAGCCTTCAGTCATGACCCGATTCAGATCTCAGCTGATCAGAGATAAGCATTAAGCTCGGCCTTACTAAAAGAGATCGATGTTATCGATCGGCTAGCTTAACAAGGGAATCAATGGATTCACCTCCGATCTCCCCATCATCGAGATCCAAAGGGATCTACTCGCTCCTCATTTTGAGAGGGGTGAGGAATGGGGTAGATTCCGATGACATGACTAAAGAAGAAAAACTAGAAAGCAAGAACAAAGAAACAAAGAAAGCAAGCATTTACTAAATCATTCCATCAATAACCATTAAAGAGTAACAAACCCTAAAACAAGCTTAAACAAAAATGGCAAATAAGATAGAGTAGTTTTTGGCTAAAACATCAGATAATGATAAAGTGGTCAGTAGAGGGGTATTTATAGGGTCATTCTCATAACCCTAATGGCCAAACCGACCTAAATCGGTCAACCAGGCGGTCTGTGAAGCTTCCCTCGGAGTCCTTGCACGAGCTTGGGCTTCAAGGAGAACTTCATTTCTTTGTCCTCGCGGTTTTTGTCTGAGTTGTTGCTCCGAGTATGATCTTTGACGTGAAGAGGGATGAGTCTTTATTCTACACCGGTCTTCCCTTGTGGCAGATAGATTGAGACAAGTCCTCAGGTAGCCTTTGTTAGGGTGTTTCTGGTATTCCTCGCATACAAGCTTTGAGGTAGCAATCCGAGGTTGCACGATCCTTCTTGATTGTCGTCACTTAGACATTCCAGCAGATGCTCCAATGTTGCTTAGCTTTATTTTTGCTCCTTTTACCTGAATGGACTCCAAAACTCCATATGCAAAAGCAAAAGGGCAAAACAAGCCTAAATGGTCCTAAGTACAAGGAAAATCTATCTAGATGAATGCGAAGAGACCTAAAATAAGACTCTAAAAACATCAAAAATCATACACATCAGCTCCCCCAAACTTAGATCTTGCTTGGCCTCAAACCAGTCCAATGACCTAAGATTGAAACACTGCACACAAAATGGGAACATCTCATCCAACGAGTAACTTGTGTAAGCTAGGGCAGTAATCCACATGTGAGCTCTAACATTTTGGAAACAGCAATGTAATCATCCTCAAGAATAGCATCCAGCCTATAGATTCCTAATACCTAAGCCGGTCTCTAAAGGTCCAAGTCTAATTCCTTATTTCTTCTAGGTGCGGTCCTCAAAAGGGATTAGAGATCAAAGAACATGTGATTCAACTTCTTCAACTTAGCATGGTTTAGATTCATTTACGCGCAATCATATTTTCTTATTTTCCTTCTTTAGGCACAAACTCATGGTCTTTGAATCCACAACTGTTCATGGGTCTGCTTCACTTCCTTTTTTAAGGATCCACACCAATGAAAGGGTTGCTTCATGTTCTATTCTCCGCTTTTTCAATGAGACACAAGACTGTACGGGTTTACACACAATCCCCGCTCACTTTGGGCATCATTGGATGAGTTGTATTTGGAAGAATAGTTACCATTAATTACTTACCATGCTAAGCTAAAAGAAGGAAAACGTTCAATGCATCTCTAGGCCGTAAATCAGCTATTCAAATTCATTTTTCGAAGGAATCAAACAAGGCATTTTCAAGACACAACACAAGCAAAGTTCATTAAGGTGAATGATCCGCCAAAAAACTTTCCAAAACGGCCAATTACCAATCCAGAGCATTCACAATGGTTACTAGCTAACTTAACAAGGTTTGCCTATCATCATGATCATTCCCACATAACAAGTACAAATGCATGAATCCTATGTGAATGCAACCTACAAACAAAGCTAAAAGGATGCAACTATATAATCACTCTATTTTTTTTTGGATTTAATTTTCAAAAAATTTCAAATTTTTTGGTTTTTTCTATGCCTTGGATGCTATGAAATGCAACAACCAAATGCAACAAAGAAAATCTAAATGGAATTTTACAACCTAAGTGAATGTATGCAAAACGGAAAATAAGAACACAAGAAACAATGTGAGAGTACTCTAGACCCCTCCCCCAAACTTAAATCACACAGTCCCTTGTGTGCATAAAAGTCTAAGAGAGTTTTCTAGACAAAAAAAAGACGAAACAAAGAAAATAAAATTGTATGTACAAAGGTTTTGGAGTGTGGTACCTAAAAGTCAAAAAGGTAAGCAGTTGAGGCATTCATGTCCTCCAGTGTGTAACTGTGAGGGTTTGGATACCCTCTTGGAGATAAGTCTTCGCATGGTGCGACATGTTGTGGTCTGTTAAAGTGATCCTCGCGGTTGTGATCGGTGAGGAACGCATGTGAGGGATCCTGTTGAGAGGTCTGTCCTAGTTCGGTCTGAGTGCTACTATGGCGTCTGTGGCTTTTCTTCCCTCTCCTCTTCTAAACTAGTGTGTTGTCCACTGACTGGCGTTGTTGTTTTTCTTGGCGCACTTTGCGAGAGCTGGTGTCCGCTGAGATTGAGTGCCTCCTCAGTGGTGGTGTGAGTCATGTGTGCGAGGCTGAGGTGTCATTCCTCTAACTAATGATTGCAGCCCATCAATTGCCTTCCATAGTTCTGATCGCTCACTGAACCAGTCCTCCTTTTCTTTTGCAAAGCCTTTCACCTTCTTTAGCAACCACTTTCCCAATTTTTGGAGCTCTCCGATGCGCTTGTGGGCTTCCTTGGTTGCGGTTCCCTTATTCTTCTTAGTGAACTCTTTGAACAGGTAGGACTCTGGATCAACCTCTTCTTCATTTACTTCCTCTTCGGCTTGATGGGGTTGTTGTCCTCGCAGGTCTTCACCAAGGAGAGATGCGGGGGTGGAGTGAAGGTCGCATTCTCTCTTGCGTTGAGTGAGGTGTATTCAGGGCAAAGTAGAGGGATTCTAGCGTTTCTCTTCTCCTGGTGGTCGAATTTGTACACGGCTCGGCCTTCAAACTCGCCTTTATCAAAGAGGCTTGCTCCTTGGAGGTATCTTAGGTCCATGAATTGAGGTTCAATCCAATTCTCATTGTCCGTGTTCAATGGTACTCCACATGCCTCCAATATCCGAGTAACCACACCACCGATGTAGATGTGCTTAGCTTAACCGGTTCCTCTTCCTGCTTGTGTCATCGCTCGGTTGTGGTAGGTCAGAAATTGCTTAGCCAAGACGAACGACATACCAAAATTTCCATCATCTCCTTGATCTGCACGCTGCTTGGAGTAGTTCCCACTATTTCCTTTATTTCCATGACCATCATCTACATTTCTCCGAGGTTGATCGGGGAGGTTGAGGGTCTAGCAAAAAGTACGTTGGTGATGGCCCTCCTTGCATAGTTGATGGCGGGGTCCCTGATCTAGTTCCCCTTACTCCTTGATGAGTCATACTCCCCAGAACCCGACAACATATTCTAAGCCTTGTCGGTCTCCTTGTCACCTATTTCTGGGTACACCGAGTCTCCGGACGGGAAGCCAAAGATCCTATCCGTTTACTTGAACTTCATGGTGTATAGTTTGTCATAGACCATGAACGTTATGTAGTCGGCTCCATTCTTCTCCATCAATTCAGGTACCTTCTTTGAATATACTCGGAGGTCCACGGTTGCTAAAAATTGCAAAGTATCCTCGATGTAGGAACTTGCCATGTTGTACATTGAGATCTTAATCCCCAACAAGCTGAAGATCCTATCCACATAATCAGTGATGTTCAGTCTATTCATGGTCTCAATGTGCGGAAAATATGTACCCTTGATGTCCATCATGTTAAGAGCTTCTTATGCTTTATCGGAGTTGTTGGGTTATCTTGCAGCTTTCCCCTTTTTCTCTGTTTGTCTCTCCTCGTAGGCCATCCTCGCCTCCTTCTCCAATTAGCCGCTCCGTTTTAACTCTTCAATATCTTCCCAGTACTTGGTCGTCTTTTCTCTTTTCCCAGCTGCAAATCTGGTTATCCTCTTATCCTCGCGCTCATACTCGACATCCATTGGCAAGGCCTGACCGTACTCGCTACTGTCAGAGTCACTATCCTCAATTGTAGATGGCAAGGTGATCTGCTTTCCCTTTCTTTTCTCTTGTGCAGAGCTCCCTTCACCGTGCTGAGTCTGCACAAATCTCCAATCCATTGGTTCACCCATCGACTTTCTTGTCTTCTTCTTGACCGGAGCTTCTTTCTTCTTTTAATAAACTGTCTTATCCTTATTGTCCAATTAGATAATAAAACGGCAAGCCCTGGGTTTGCGATCCTTTTCTATACGAATCGGCAGCGAGTCTTCCAATCCCGCCTCCATCTCTTTCCGTCCAACATTCTGTGTGATTTGCATGAACTTACTGCGGATTTCCTTGCTCTTTCTCTTATCCCTTGAAGACATGTTTGAGGTTGTGAGAGTAAGGTTTCTTAACCCGGAGAGCTTGAACTCGCTAAAATTCCTCGAACAAGATCTTCTTCTTTCTCCGATAAGTTTTCCGGCGCAAAAAAAAGAGAGTGTTTTGTGTTTAGCGAGCTTGAGAGCAAATGAGGGATTTAAGGTGAGAAGATTTCAATATAAAGGGAATCTTTGTAGGGCTTTCACGAGACAAATAAGGAAAGAGGAGACAATCTCGGTTTCCCATGCCTCCTCACGGTTTGTCCTCGCCGTCTGACTGAATCCCAGCCCTTGATTTCAAATTTTGAAATCTTGGGCAATCTCAGCTGTTTTATTGGTCTGACCAAGGTTTGACCGCTCCTTGATTTTAGCTAATGTTGTTAGCTTGTGGGCCCTACTTGGTTAGCTGGAATCAGGACAACCCACTGTTCCTTTGTAACTGACAGCCTGATGCCTCGCTCCTTCTACTCGCAGCTATAACCGAGGCTTGAATACCCATTCAGAAAAACCAAGCCTGAACTGCTCTTGTTGTCCTGTCCATTGACTGTTCCTTGTCTTGATTAATTCCCTGCTTGTGATAATATCTAAAAACATGAACAATTAGCCACAATATCAAGATCAGCTTAGTGTTAGGAATCCATATGATTAAGCTTAAATTCAAGAATTCACTGAATAATTGGTGTTTTTCAAACGTAGTGAGATTTCTTTGGCTAGAACTCTGTATATAAGGATACCAAGGTGTGCAAGTAGGTCCATGAGTGGTGTTCAAGGCGATGTGAACAATACTCGCACACTTTCCTCGGCGTTGTGCCATGAAGGATACTAGTTCCTTGCCAGATTTATCTCTTTCCTCGCCCCTTTGCTTCTGAGGATTATATGCGAGGTAGGCTGGTTCTCGGCTTGTTGGGGGTATCATTTCCTCTAATTTTCCAAGACTGCTACCATGATGATATTCTTAGTCCCTTTGTAGCTGAGACGTAGATAGACATACCAAATACCCATAATAGGAAAGATAAAAAGAAAAATGTTCTACAAAACCAAATAAAAACTAAAATGGCTTTAAACAAAATTAAAACAAGTTTTAAAAGTAAAGGATAGACATGGGATTCCCTTCCAAGTGGGCTTGTTTAGATTCACAAGTTTGACTCTCCACACTTTCTCTAGTATGGGTTTGTGAGGGAAACCAAAGTTCCCTTGATGACTTCCTCGGCCATTTCCTCAATGGTTCCTTCAATTTCAAAAGACTGTCCATTTATGGTGGGTTTCTTTGCCCCTTCTTTAAGGTCAAACATCATTTCAATACCATCTCCAACCTTCAACTCTATAGTCATGTTCCTTGCATCGATCAACGCTCCAACTGATGCCAAGAATGGTCTACCCAATAGTAACGGATCCGTAGGTTCTTTGTATATTTCCGAAACCACAAAATCTATTGGGACAATAACATTACCAACGTTCACAGGAACATCCTCGAGTAGTCCCCTCGGTCATCTAGTGGTTCTATCTGCGAGGAACAGCGATATCTTGCAGTCCTTGAACTTTGAGCACTCCAATTTCTGAGCAGTGATGAGTGGAATAAGACTAATAGATGCCTCAAGATCACACAAGCAGTTAATGAACGTCAAGTGACCCATAACACCTGGAAGTGTAAAACTACCCGGGTCATCCAACTCTTCTGCAATGAGCTTTTTCCTTTGATGCGGTAAGATTAGTATCAAGATTGATCCAGATGTTTGAGTGTCAATAGCCATGCATTCTTCCTCCCTTTCCTTTAGGGTAGCTTTCAAAAACTTTTTGTATTGAGGAATTAAAGCAAAAGCATCCAAGATGGGAATTTTAAGCTCAATACCATTCATTTGTTTGTCGAAGAGGACTTTTTGCTTCTCATCTTCATTCTTCTTCAATCTTGAGGGAAAAGTTGCTTTATCTTTGGTAGTTACCACAGGTGCAACTCATTCCTTTTTTATCTGCTTTGGACTGTCGTATTCTTCTCCTCGCAGCTCAGCATGAAAGGGATCTCCCTGAGTTGTGTAGGATTGGCAGTTTTTTCAGTAATCAGAGTGTTATCAACCTCTCCTCGCGGCACTGGCCTGCGAGGTGTATCCTCGAGTTGTTTGTGTACAGTAGTTTCCTTGATCTGTTCTGCCCTCCTTCTTGAATAACGCTATCCTCGGCGTATTCATTCGGTTTAACAACTGGTGGAAGCACTTTACCGGTACGAAGAATGATAGATTGGGCTGTGTATTCCTTGGAATTTTGGACAGCTTTCCTAGGAAGTTGGCCGGTAGTCTTTATTGATGATGAGGCTTGATTGCTTTCCACATATTTCAACCTTGCATTGAGTGTCTCAAATTTGCAGTTCAGATCATTGTAAGTAGTGTCAATGCTGCTATGTACCTCTCCAAACTTCTTATTGATATCCATTTTGTTGAGCAGTTTGGCATTGGAGTATTTGTTGAAGCATGTTCATCATGTCCGGTGAACCTTCTTATGCGGATTCTTGTTGTGTGGCGGCTAGTACATGTTTTAAACTTTGTTGCCATTGCTCCTTTGGAATCCATGCTCTTTGGTTTGGCGGATAGACTTGATCTTGTGGGTTTGCTACATTTGTGCTTCTATAGCTAAAGTTTGGGTTTTGTTTGTTGTTCACCTAAGGCTTGGATCCACCTTGATTTTGAAGAAAGCAAATTTCTTGAACTTGTTCATCCTCTCCTTCTTGTAACTGCTCCTCATCTACGAGATTCACTTGCTTTGTATGGACCATAAGCAGCTTGTCTAACTTCTCGTGTAATTGCTTCAATTCCTTGCGTGTGGATGTATCAGATTCAGAGGTACCACGTACAGCTTGGTCATACTCCTCGCCATATTGACCATCAACTAGAGCGAGGCTCTCTATAAGTGCTTTTCCCTCAGCAATCTCCTATTGCAGAAAACTACCTTGGCTTGCAGTGTCAAAAAGCATACGGATCCTCGGATGGACTCCTCGGTAGAAGTTCCTGAGGATAGTGTCTTCCGAGAAACCATGATGTGGACATTGAGACTAATATGTCTTGTATTAATCCCACGCCCCGGCAAGCGACTCGGTGCTTTATTGCACGAAGTTGGATATGTTGTTCCTCAACTTGGCTGTCCTCGAATTGGAAAAGAACTTTGTGAGGAAAAGGCATTTGCATTCTGACCAAGTGGTTATGGTGCCCGTTGGTAGGTGCTTCTCCCATTGATGGGCTTTATCTCCAAAGAGAAAGGAAAGAGCCATAGTTTCAGCGCGTCCTCACTTACAGAGTCTCTCAAACTAGTCGAGGTGGTTAAAGGGGTCCTCTGAGGGCAAGCCGTGAAACTTGTTGTTTTGGACCATGGAGATCAATCGACTCTTGATCTCAAAGTTATTATTTTGGATCGCCGGCAGTTGGATCCCATTCCGTTGAGTATGAATACTCGGAGCATTGCTTGCACCAATGTAGCGAAGGCGGCAAGCTTGAGTGTGTACTCGCGCCTGGTGGGCTGCTTCATTAGGTAAGGTGTTCTATCCATGGTTGTGCCGTGTGTTGTGTTGTTCAGATTAGGCTGCGACAGCTGCATTATTGTACGTTGTCGTCTAAGTTTACAAGGAAGCAGTTTGATATTGTTGATGAGTTACTGAAGGTTGTGAGAGCCCTTCAAACGCGTTTACATCAACCGTTCAGCTGGTCTGAGTTCTCGCCTAACTCGCAGGAGTTAAGGCTGAGGTTGAGAATTCTGAGTCTGTCCTCGAGTCCAGACGTTGAGGAGAACCTGCGAGGCCTGCAAAGACAGAAACAACGACTTGTCAATATGGTTTAAGCTTGGACCTTACAGATCCAACCTGTATGAAGCAAAGACAAGGTATCAGAGCAGTAAACACGCAACTTGATCCTAAGACTAGTACACTATAAATTGTAACAAGCAAAATTTCGATTTGGCAACAGCACCAATTTGATAAAAGAATTTTTTGGTTTTCTTCCTATTAAATCATCGAGTATAGTGGTAAGTAGAGGGATTTATCGAACCAATACTCAGAATAGCTTGCTATCAATCTACGTAATACCACGTCCTAGTTCAAGTTAATCTAAACATCCTGTCACAATGATAGATCTTAATAATACTAAACAAGCAAACTAGCACAAAGGACAAAATAAGCTAAAGACAAAAAAGAAAAGAGAACATCAAATAGCAAAACAGAGAAAATGCTATAAAAACAAAGTGAAAATCAAAAATAAGGGTTTAAGCTATTTAGAAAGGAGGATCTAAAGGATTTGGAGGTTGATTAGCGATGAACTCGTCGATCCCACTTGCCGTATTTCTTTGAGCGCTCTCTAGACCATGAGATTGGTTAGATCGGCCCAATCTTGTAGAGAGGATAACGATCCAGATCGGGTGATCCAATCGTCTCTTGTCGTGATCTCACCAAACCGAACACATAAAACTCGGCCTAAGTCATCTAATGACCGATCCGCATGCTAGATCTCTCTTTGGCGGATCAAGCCATCTCTAGTAAGGATCGGGGCCTTCATTTCCATTAGTGCTATCCTTCGGTCATGACTTGATTCAGATCTCAGCTGATCAGGAAGAGATAAGCATTAAGCTCGGCCTTACTAGAAGAGATCGGCGTTATCGATAGGCTAGCTAGGTGAGGTAATTGATGGATTCACCTCCGATATCCCCATCCTCGAGATCCAAAGGGATCTACTCGGTCCTCATTTTTAGAGTGGTGAGGAATGGGGTAAATTCCAATGACATGATTAAAGAAAAAAAACTAGAAAGCAAGAACAAAGAAACAAAGAAAGCAAGCATTGACTAAATCATTCCATCAATAACCATTAAAGAGTAACAAACCTTAAAACAAGCTTAAAAAATGGCAAATAAGATAGAGTATTTTTTGGCTAAAAAATCAGATAATGATAAAGGGATCATTAGAGGGGTATTTATAGGGTCATTATCATAACCCTAATGGTCAAACCGACCTAAGTCCGTCAACCAGGTGTTTTGTGAAGCTTCTTTTAGAGTTCTTGCGCGAGCTTGGGCTACGAGGACCGCTTCATTTCTTTGTCCTCGCGGTTTCAGTCTGAGTTGTTGCTCCGAGTATGATCTTTGACATGAATAGGGATGAGTCTTTATTACGCACCGGTCTTCCCTCGCGGCAGATAGATTGAGGCAAGTCCTTGAGGTGGCCATTGTTGGGGTGTTTCTAGTATTCCTCGCGTACAAGCTTCGAGGTAGCGATCCGAGGTTGCACA
>OVBA01005637.1:0-14603 GCA_900406435.1 Lepidium aucheri
AAATTGCATTAAGAAATAATAATAAGGTTCAGAAATTCTTCTCAAGTATGACGAGATCTTCTCCCTAGCTTTAAAACTGCTGTGAAAATTGTTCTCTCTAAGCTCAAAGACGACTTACAAAAATAAAATAGGAAAAGAGTTTTTATAGGTTTCAAAACAAGAGCTGAAAAATCATGAAATTAGGTTTCTTCGAAGGACATCGATCGATCNGATCCTTGTGTTGATCGATCGATCATAGGATGTTGAGTCGATCTCTTAGAAGATAAGTCGTTTTCAGATCGTGCGCATGTTCCTCGTTAAAGCTTTGATCGATCGATCGTTGTGATGACCGATCGATCTTTCCTCTCGTGGAGAATACCAGAAAAAGCTTCAAACTTCTCCAAAGTCCACCGTCAAGCATGATTCCAACTCTAAACGTTTTTGACCTGAAATCTCAATAAAACACAGACAAATTCCCCAAATATAACCGTAATAATGAGCTCAAAACCGGAAAAATATAACTGTGATCAAACCGGAAAAATACACACTCGAGGGATGAACTTCCTAATTCCATCCCTCGAGTGTGTATTGAGGATGTTTCTAATCTCTTCTTGGTTCTCCTTTGGTATCTTTGTACCAAAGGCAATTGTAGATTTGTCTAGATTTATACTCTATCCAGACATATTCTCGTATCTTTGTAAGCACTTATGCAGTTCCTTAGCTTCCTTTTGCGTGGCTTTTCTTATAAATAAGTTGGCGTCTGCATGTAGAGAAGGTGTTGTCTGGTAAGTCCTGCTGCAGAGAATTGGATCCCAATGATTTTCTTTCCTTTTTCTGCTTTAGTAATGATATGTATCACTGCTTCTATTCCGAGTACAAAGAGGAAAGGAGACAGGAGGTCTCCCTATTTGAACCCTCGTTGTTGTTGTATAAATCCATGTGGGGCACCATTCATGAAGAATGAGTATGTAACCGAATTGACATAGTACATTGTTAACTGATCCAACTGTGATCAAACCCCAATATCATTAAAGTTACATCGAGAAAGGTCCATTTTTTTTGGTTGTATGCTTTTGACATGTCTGTTTTTGACAATCATGAAATGTTTCTGACCTCATTTATGAGTGTTTATATGGTGCATGATATCATGAGCCATGAGGATATTGTAGGTCATTAGTCTTCCATCGATGAATGCACCCTAGGATTCAGAGACTATTGCTGGAAAGATTGGTCAATGTTTTCAGCTCGCCCTCAGGAACAAAGCTGCATCCAACTCGCTGGATGTCCACGGCGTTAGGCAATAGGTCGAAAAAATCTGCTCGACCTCAGGAACACACGCACATTTTAGTTGGATCCGACCCTATTTTTCTCGGGTGTACGATGTTATGTTCTTAAAAGACTTTTACCATAGCACATCCTATTTTCTAAGCCATTTTCTAGAGAGAGCTTGAGAGAGAATACTAGAGACCCTTGTTGGATGATGATTAGTTGATCATTCTTATTTATGTATTGAATCTCTTTATCCTTTTTCTTAGCTCTTTCATTATGTTTATCTTTGCTTATTTTGTTGATTTTCACTGTAGTCATGTGTGAGTAGTTGATTAAATGGTTGATGGCTTGGTAGATCCTAGGGTTAGATGATTCATTTTTGATGCTTAGGTTGTTGAATTCCTTTATATTAGGTGTTCTTAATGCTAGGTTAAACTTGATCACTTAATAATAAGTGCTAGAAATTTTCTTCCCAGAAGGTGTTTGTTAAAATATACGAGAGACCTATTTGTGAGTTAAGCTTCCCTAGTCATTTCGAGATGAAGTTAAGGTACTTAGTGGACTTAGTGAGCTTGTGTTTATTGCATCTTAATCTTTGAATATGCAAACAGAAGTTTAGTTAGATTCATTGATTGATAAAGGGGTCAGAGCCATGGAAGTGGGTTCATCCATTTGAATGTCTCATGTCCTTGGTTGATTGTCTTTCATTTGGTCAATTACCTTGCCTAAATCTATTCTCCCTTGATTGATTGTCTTTGCATTTGAATTGTCATGTTTTTATTCCTGTCTTTTGCTAATTAGTTTGGTTCTTGGTTTTGCCTAGTTTGAGTTCAATCTTTGTCATTGCCTTGTTTGGATTTGGTTTTTTTTTTAGTTTAAATTTAGTAGTTTTTAGTTTAAAGAATCGAAATCGATTTTCTCCCGCTTGATATTGATATCGATGGTTCTAGTAAGTTAGTTCTAAGTTCCCTTAGGATTCGAACCTCAAATGCTTGCAGTGATAGTTGTTTGCGTTTGTTGATTTAATTGGTTGTTTGCAAAAATGTGACATCAATTTGGCGCCCTTGCCGGGGAACTTAAGCAATTAGCCATTAGGATAAAGATTCAGTTTAAAACTAGAGTTTTATTTTGATTTTTTACTAATTGTTTCAGTTTGTTTCTTGTTCTCTTGAATGTGCATGCAACGAAGAAGCCAACAAGGAGAGAATTTTTAAGTGTGTTTTAGAAGTAAGGGTAATTGAAAGAGCCAATAAGAGAGTAGAAAACAAAATGCAAGGTAAAGAACGTGAGGATCACATGAGATGCCTAGGTATGGAAAACCAAGGCAACAATTCACCAGTGATAGGTAATGAGCAACCTCAACGAGGAGGTGAAAATGCTATTGGGGTTCAACCTTAAGCTCAGGGTAATGGACAGCCGCTTGCTAGACCAATAGACTCTTTTGATGAGCCAAATATGAGGGAGATACGGTCAGGAATTCCTACTCCTATCATAGCTGCAAACTATTCGAGGTGAAGTTGAGTTTGATTAATACGGTTCAAAACCAAAAGTAGAAAGGACTGCCAATAGAAGACCCATTGGATAACCTTGATCAATTTGAGAGGCTTTGTAGGATGGTGAAGATGAATGGAGTTCCAGAGAACCCAATTAAGATGATCTTGTTTGCCTTCTCTCTTGGGAACAAAGCTTCACAATAGGAAATGAATGTGCCTTCGGATTCGGTCTCAACTTTGGAAATTTCTAAGAAAGAGTTCATTACTAAGTTATATCCCAAGCAAAAGACCGTTAAGCTTAGAAATGACATCACTAGCTTCAACCAGGGAAGCAATGAGAGTTTTAATGAAGTATGTGAGAGGCTTAAGGAGTGCACAAGGAGTTTTCGTCACCATGGAGTCTCTAAGGAAAACATCTTGGGAATCTTTCATAAAGGAATGCTTGAGCAATATCAACGTGCACTGGATACCGTAAGCTATAGGTGTTTTTCTAACTTGACATCAGCCCAAGGAGAGCAATTGATTGGGAATCTAGCTCAACGTGATGCTTGATATGGTGGTGACTACGATAGAACTTTGAGGAAATCGGATGTGGAAAGTAAAATATTCAACAAGCTCAATGAGAAGATTTTCAAATTGAGAAAAGTATGACTTGGTAACCAATGAGCTGTGAATAATGTTAGTGAGTTTGATGCAAATCAACAAGGTTATCAAGATATGGGGGTTGTTGCATGTGAAGAGGTGCAAAATGAAGTCAACTATTTGGGGAATCAAGGGAATTTCCAAGGTAGCTATCAAGGGAAACAATTTGACAAAAACTACAGGTAGCACCCCAACATTTTGTTAATAGTTGGACCTGAGAACGTCAAGCACCATTAAGCAAATAAGAAAATGACCCAAAATAAGCCCAAAGATAAGAGGAAGGGGCCAATGTACTAAATCAGAAACGGACATGGGGCTAACATCACCGCGCCCACGAATGAAATGAAGGGTTATCGTCTAGGTTCAGAGGAGTTAGCGTACTAACTAAAAAAGAAAATAGAATCCCGTAAAATCAAGGAGATTGAGCAGGACATTAATGATAACATAAATTCTGATTAATCTCGAGATAATAAAGAAATCAAGGATATTCACCAAAGTGCGGAGAAGAGAATGACATATAAATATGTAATCATTTAACCCCATGGCCAGATGATCTGCCGCAGATAATTCAACAAAGAAATTATCTGAAAATAGTTAGTTCAAGATCGAGAAAGATTTTGGATCTAGGCAGATAAATCATTAGAATATTTGTTAAATTGTATAAAACGGGTCATTTCCGGTGATTGTTTGTTTATACATTTTCTTATTGTTTGTTTATACATTTTCTTACCGCACCACCAATGAAAAGAATCCCCAATATCAAGTATACTCTCCTCCACAAATCCAAGGACATCCTTCCAACCGAAACAGTTTGGTAGTCATCCTCTGATGTTATGTTTATTTCAAAACTACAAATTAAATCAACAAACACAAACAACCATCATTGCAAGCATTTCATGTTCGAATCTACAAGGAACTTAGAATCAACATATTAAGACCATTCGACTCAAAAATAAGCCAAAGAAATTCGATTTAAATTCTGAACTAGAGACTACAAAATTAAACTAAAAACAACCAAATATCAAACAAAGCAATAACAAGATGAACTCAATACTAGCAACTCAATATCAAAATGAAACTCAAACAAAACAAGGAAATAAAGATCAAACTTAGACAATCAAGAAAAGCAATGAGTCTTTGGTTAGGCGAATGATCAATTGGGAAACACAACCAACTAATGATTCTTAAGATAACAATGAAGTTCAACCTGGGACATGAAACACAATTCTAGATCATCCACTCTCATGGCATTGACCTCTATTCTTATCAACCGATTTAGCTGAACTTTAATTTGCAAATCAATCAAACAATAAGCATTAAACACAAGTCCATTAAGTCCAGTAATCACCCTAACTTCATCGCTCAATGACTAGGAAAGAAAAGCTCATAAAAAGGTCTTTCAAAAATTTCATCAAACACCTCTCGGGCATGAAACTTCCTAGCATTTAGATTCACATGGTCAGCTCAAATCTAGCACTAAGATCACCTAATATGAAGGAATCTACTAAGAATCAAAAATCAATCACCTAACCCTAGATCACCTAACCAATAATCCATCAAAAGACTACTCACAAATCATAATAATGGAGAACAAAACAAAAGATAAAAAGATGAACATAATGATATAGGAAGAGATAGGATAAAGAGATTATTCAATAATCTTCAAAAAAACAATCCAAAAGGATCATCCAAGTGGGTCTCTAGTATTCTCCTTTAAACTCTTTCTCACATATGTTCTAAGTGGTTGGAAATTATAAGAGACATGTTCTAACCCCTTAACATTAGGGTTTTAATGTGCTAAAAACGGATCTGGATCGATCCGGGACAAACCGGATTGGATAAAATGAAAACAAATGCGTATGTTGTCATCGTCGACCTCAACATCAACCATGAGGTCGACATTTTGACACATAATGATTTTTCGTGTGTCTATGCAAGACCGTTGACCTGGCTGTCGGTTGGAGGTCGATGCTCCTTCACAGAAGATGTTCTAACTTGATCTAATGCATCTTGACTCCATTCTCAAGCTTATTCATCCCCATCCAAGTTCCAAATCCTTCAAAGTAGCTCCAAATCACCTGAAATTACTCAAGAAATGCAAAATATGCAACTAAAAGACTTTAACATGTAAATGGTATAAAAGATTGGTATAAAATGAGGATAATGAATGCTAAATGATGTCAAATGATGCCAAAATGAATGTGAGGACTAAGCTAATATTCACATATATCACCCTCAAGGGTAGTTTCAGCAAATTTAATTTCATAACAACCAAGAGTATAGCAAGCTATTGTTTCAGCCATCATTTAGCAAGGGCATCAACTGAGGAACAATAACTTTTAGTCGGATCAAGTAGGGCCGATTTCCTTTGATAGAATTTTTGTAATGAATTAGTCAAGCTACAACAAACGCAGGAATGAGGTTTATGTTGAAGTAGATTGTTGTAGGACAATCAAGAGGACAAGTTGAGCTGAATGAGAGGTTGGAAAAGATTGAACAAAAATTTGATGGAGGTTACAGTGACCTTCAAGCTAAGATCGACGACATCAAATCCCATGTCTTGAGAATCAGGTTGCTCAAGTGGCTTTTATAACCAAAAGAAAGCTGATAAGCTTCCCTGAAAACCCAAGAAAAACCCAAAGGAATATTATAACGTCATTATCTCTAACAATGAGCATGAAATAGAAGTAGATGAGATTGCTAGGCTGCTTTATGTAGGTGGTAAAGAATATGAAAATTGGATTACTGAATGCAAGGAAGAAAATAAGAAGGACAATGTCGTTAAAATCAAGGATATTGATGGGTTAGTTGCTGCAAGTGCTAAGTGTGTTGTGATGGTTGTTGTTGTCACAAGAGAGGCACCTAAGAAAGTTGAAATGAGTTGTGATGTGGAGTTGGTTGTTGAGTCTAGTGCACACTTTGAGAAGGTGTGAATGAGTAGAAGAACACACATATAGGAGTTGAGGAAGAGAAGGTCAAGGGTATTGAACCTTCTCCTTATGGACCACCACTTCCATTTTTGGGACGCTTCCTCACAAAAACTCAAAAAGGTGCTCTCTAAATTCATGAGGGATATGTGTAAGGTTGGTGTGAATATGCCAAGTATGGAGGATTTGAATGCGGTTCCAGCTCAAGTAAAGTTCATGAGAGTAGTTTTGGACAACCAAGAGAAGGTTAATGAGCTGATAAAGAACAATAGAGAGCTTGATCTCGGACTACCCGAAACCAAAATGTTTCCTAAAGAAGGAGATTAGGGTACATTTGTTATTTCTTGCACACTTGGGGAATTGAGTTTTAGTTATGGTTTATGCGATTCGGGTGCAAGCGTAAATTTGTTGTCCTTTGAGATAGTAAAGATGCTAAGAATTATTAATATGAAGAAGCATTCAACCTCCCTTACATTTGGAGATGTGATTACCAAATATATGGTAGGAAAGCTTATTGACTATCCACTTATTAAGACTAGAGAATGCACGGTACCGACAGACTTCACGATTGTGGAATGGAACCAAAATGCAAAATTCCACTCATCTTGGAACGACCATTTCTAAACACAGTTGAAACAAACATCGATTTTTTCAACAAGAGAGTGGTATTGGAGAGGATCAACGAAAATGTCTCATATCCTATCAAAGCACAAAGGAGCATTTTTTGTGGTGAAATAGGGCATGGAGAGCATGTCACGAAGACTCCAAGGATTGAAAGTGGGAATAAAGAAGAGAACATCAAGGTTGGCTCACTTTTTCAACGAGTTAAGGCTTACTTAGTCGACTCATAGGACACATGCAGAGAAGATTCTGCTATCCAATCCTCAAACTGCATAAAAATTGGTGCCCAACGTCGAGCTTGAGACAAAAAAAATAAAGGCACTTGGGTGGCAATCCCATGGTATCTTTATATGTAACTTTTTTTTTCTTTGCTTTTTTTTTTATTTTGCTGTGTGTTTTGCGGTGGTTTTGCTTTTAGGGCTGGGAACAAGAGTTAAAATGTAGGATCACTAAAATGGGTGTTGGAACCTCTAAAGTCGACCTCAAGGTCGACTAGGAATGCTCGACGTCAAGTGCAGATGATTTGAAAAGAAGAAATGTTGAGCATAAGGTCAACGTAGTTAGGTCGACGAATGATGTGTGTGATTTTTGATAGTTTTAGAGTCGTATTTTAGGTCATTTTGCACCCATCTAGCTAGATTTTCCGTGCACTTAGGTCCGTTTAGGTTAGTTTTGCACTCTTTGTATTTGCATTTGGAGTTTTGGAGTTTATCTAGGTAAATGAGCAAAAAAGGAACAGAAAAGGAGCAAAACTGGAGCTAAGGATAAATGGAGCAGCTGCTGGAACGTCTAAGGAAAAAAGGATCACGCACCCTCGGATCACTACCTCGCGAATCGCATGGCGAGGACTACCCAGAACGCTCAACAAAGGCCGTCTCGGTGGCTTACCTCAATCTATCTACTATGAGGGAAGACCAAGACCCATCTCTCTTCACAACAAAGGACACACTCGGAGCCACAACTCAGTCTAGAACCACAAGGAAAAAGATAAGAAGCACTCCTCGGTGCTCAAACTCACGCAAGGTCTCCAAGGACAGATTCACAAACTGCCTGGTTGACCGACTTAGGTCGGTTTGACCATTAGGGTTATGCAAATAATCCTATAAATACCCCTTAATGACACTCTTATCATTTTTATATGATGTTTTAGCCGCAAAACTCTCTCTACTTTATTGTTTTTATTTTCCTTTATGCTTGTTAAGGTTGGCACTCTTTGAATGATTATGATTGAATGAATTAAGTATTGCTTTGATCTTCATCTTTTCTTCTTGCAATTTTATTAAGCTTTACTTTACTTATGCAATCTAGATCTTCGCCGATCCTCCGCCCTCACAAAATAAGGTGCGAGTAGATCCCTTTGGATCTTGAGGATGGGGAGATTGGAGGTAAAACTGTTGATTCCACTGCCTAGCTATCTGATCTAAACTACGATCTCTTCTAGTAAGGCTAAGCTTAATGCTGATCTCTCCCTGATCAAGAGTGATCTGATTTAGGCTGTGATCGAAGGCTAGCGCTAATGGAAACGGAGACCATGTGCCTTTTTAGTGATGGCTTGATCCGCCGAAGAGAGATCTAGCATGTGGATCGGTCATTACACGAGTTGGGCTTTGCTTTATGCATCTGGTTTGGCTTGATCACGGAGAGAGTCGGAATGGATCATCCGATCTGGATAGAGATCTTCACTGCAAGAGCGGTTTGCTCTAGCCAATATCCCGGTCTAGAGATCGCCCAAAGAATCCGGCGAGTTTGTCACTGATCAACCTCCCTATCCTCTTAATCCATTTTACTTGAATACCTTAAACCCTATTTCGCATTTCTTGCTTTGTTATTTGATCATTTCTCTGTTTTAGCTTTTTTAATTATGTTCTGTTTTTGTCATGTAGTGTATTTTGTCCTATTTGCTAGTTTGTGAGTATTAGATAGATTGTTTGCAAGCAATCCCGAGTATTTGGTTCGACAATCCACCTTACTTACCACCACACTCAATGATTTGATAAGAGAACCGTAAAAATCCTTTTATGAAATTGGCGCTGTTGCCAAATCGGTTTTTGCTTGTTTCAATTTATAGTTTACTAGTCTTAGGATCAAGTTGCGTGTTACTGCTTAGATAACTTTTCTTTGTTTTATATAGCTTGGATCTATAAGGACCCAGCTCCAATCCTATTGACAAGTCGTTGTTTCTTTCCTTGCAGACCTTGCAGGTATTCCTCGATAGCCAAACGCGAGGGAAACACAAACAACCTAAGCTCAATGTATGTACTCGATGTCAAGCCCGAGTTCAGGAAACTTCATAATCCTTGTTTCCTGTCCTCGCTATGCCCACTTCATCAACAGACGAGTATACTGATCAGGACAACTCCAACGTTCCTGAGGAAAATACACCACGGATGATAGGGGCAGCAGTTGAACCAACAGCCTCTTATCCAAAGTACGGAATCACACCACCACCCGTACCGAACAAGATTTTTTTGAGATCAAAGGTAGCCTCATTGCTATGGTTCAACGAATTAAATTTCATGGATTACAATGCGAATATCCACTTGAGCACCTTGGCAAGTTTGAAAGGCTGTGCGGAACTACTCAAATAGATGGGTTGAGTAACGATGCACTCAGACTACGGCTGTTTCCATTTCCCTCGCGGAGAAAGCGCAGAACTAGGAAAAACATTTACCTCCCGGCCAGATTACATCTTGGGCCGAGTGCAAGAAGGCATTCTTGAACAAGTTCTACTCACCTTCCCACACAACATTCTTTCACTTCACTTAAAAGCGCTCAGAGAGTTTCTCGCAAGCATGGGAACGGTTTAAAGATTATGTTGCCTAATGTTTGCATCACGGATAAACAACTTACTCAGCATCTTCTATCGAGGGATTAGGTCGAGGTATCAGACGCTACTGGACACGGTGAGCAACGGTGATTATATGCACAAGGACATAACTGCTGGATGAGAGCTCATTGCAAACCTCTCTCAAGCTCAAGAACAGTATAATGAAGGTGATGCAACCAGCAAAGTCTATTCTACCAACTCTGCCGCACCGAGCAAAACAAAAATCCTTATAATGAATGCTTAAATGGACCGCTTGCTACGGAGTAGACCAAAGCCCGTCCCAGCCGAGGAAGACATCTGAGTGAAGGAAGTCAGTTTGCTAGAACGCACCGCCACCCCAACCATCTCACAACCTGCTGTATTGGATATGTTACAAGCGATATTGCTAGGACAAAAGATTGCAGCCGACGAGCTCACAGTGAAGTTTGCTGAGATCAACAATGGATATACCGAATTCCATAATACGATTAGGGACATAAACACAAGACTACAACAAGTAGAACAAAGATAAGCCAAACCTCCACCCTCTCCTATTCTAAACGCGAGCCTCGTTGTCCACCTCGCGCGATCAACAAGGGATCACACAGTTTCAATGAGTTAGACTCGCAACAAAAGGTGAGTTGTACCAACACCATAGCTGCTAATATTGGGGACAGTATGATTGAAGAAGGGGGGTGATTCTCGAACACAGATCATTGATCAGCTCAAGTCACCCACGATCCTTGATGGTTTGCCTCGCAACACTGGTGAACGAGGGCAGAATGTTCCAGTTCAAACACTGCCAGATAACATTTCCTCAACCCACCTTGCTGTCACCATACCTGAGGCAACACAGCGAGTTGAACCCTCAGCATCAGATTCACACAAAAGTAATCCGTTCCCACCAATTTTCCCCATCTACGTTTTCCTAAGAGCCATAAAAAGTGCATTGCTGAGAAATCCAAGACTCAACTCTTCAAACAAATTAAAGACATCGAGTTTCCAATCCCATTGGTCGATGCCTTTATGTTGATGTCACCTTACCATAAGTTCCTCAAATACGCGGTGAAGGAGAGTACCAAGGAGATCGAAGGAGAAGTGATACTAACACATGAGATTAGTGCAATCATCTTAAGAAAGGAAGCACCCAAAAAGTTAGTCGACCCCGATACCTTTACCATCCCGTGCTCTCTGGGAATGCTATCCTTCAACAATTGCTTGTCTGATCTAGGAGCCTCGATAAGTCTTATGCCCATCTTGGTTGCAAAAAGATTAGGGTTCAGAATATTCAAAGCATACAAAATCTCATTGATACTTGCTGACCGGTCTAGGACGATACAACACGGAATGCTTGAAGATTTACCGGTTAATGTGGGAGGAGTGAAAATCCCAACGGACTTTGTTATGTTCGAGATGGATCAGGAACCCAAATACCCTATGCTTTTTGGTAGACTCTTCTTAGCCACAGCCGGAGCTTTGATTGATGTGAGGAATGAAACTATAGAGCTTAACTTTGGCGAAAGCATCAAAATGAAGTTCTATATCGAAAGTGTGTTGAGGAAACCTACCATTGACAACCAAGCATTTTGGATCCAAGAGACGATCTTGAAAATGAGCTGCTTGAGGAATTGCTCACAAAGGACCAATTGCAAGTTGCACTAACCGCACTGATTCAAGATGAGTATTTGCGGATCGAAGCGGAACTCTATAGGGCACTTTTGGATACTTATCAATCACCAACAAGCTCAATTGTGATTAAGGAGCTGGTAGAGTCAGAAGTCAAGGATAAGCAAGCGGGAGAACTAATCTCAAATCAAAAACAACAGTCCACAGATTAACTAAGCACTCGGTCATGCACCTCGCAGCGAATAACACAGAGGAGATCCTTAAGGGAGCTCAAGACGATTGGTCCGAGCTCAAGGCACCAAAAGTTCAATTGAAAACGCTTCCCGCTGGGCTAAGGTACGCTTTCTTAGGACCTAATTCTACATATCTTATAATTGTTAATGATGCCTTGAATGATGAAGAGCTTGAAATGTTGCTATCCGAACTTAAACGCTTTAGGAGAGCTATAGGTTATTCTTTTGAAGACATAAAAGGAATTTCACCTAGATTTTGTGTGCATAGAATTCACTTAGAAGATGAGCCTCACTCTAGTGTAGAGCCCCAAAGAAGATTAAATCCAAACCTTAAGGAAGTTGTAAAAAAGGAAATCTTTAAATTGCTTGATGCGGATGTAATCTATCCCATCTCTGATAGCAAATGGGTTTCACCAGTTCATTGTGTCCCCAAAAAGGGAGTTATCACTGTGGTTAAGAATGATAAAAACAAAATGATACCAACTAGAACTATAACAGGGCATAGAATGTGTATAGATTATAGGAGACTCAACTCATCTACTAGGAAAGACCACTTCCCATTGCCTTTCATTGAACAAATGGTGGAACGTCTAGCGAACCACAAGTATTATTGCTTTCTAGATGGGTATAGTGGATTCTTTCAAATCCCTATACACCCAGATGATCAAGAGAAAACAACCTTTACTTGCCCTTATGGAACTTTTGCTTATAAACGAATGCCATTTTGTCTTTGTAACGCTCCCAAAACTTTTAACGTTGCACGATGTCTATATTCTCGGATTTAATCGAGGAGATGGTGGAAGTCTTTATGGATGACTTCTCCGTCTGTGGCACCTCGTTCTCCTCTTGTTTGTCAAATCTATGCAGGGTATTGAGCAGGTTCGTGGAGACCAACTTGGTACTTAATTGGGAGAAATGTCACTTCATGGTCAAGGAAGGGATAGTTTTAGGGCACAAGATTTCTGAGAAGGGGATTGAGGTTGATCATGCCAAGATAGATGTAATGGTTTAGTTACAACCCCTAAAGACGGTAAAGGACATTAGAAGCTTCTTGGGTCACGTCGGGTTTTATAGGAGGTTCATCAAGGATTTTTCGAAGATAGCTCGTCCGCTCACTCACCTACTATACAAAGAGGCAGAGTTTATATTTGATGATGAGTGTATGGAAGCCTTTAAAACTATTAAGTCAGCACTCATCTCAGCACCCATTGTCCAAGCACCCGATTGGACTCTACCATTAGAGGTCATGTGTGACGCTAGTGACTATGCGCTGGGAGCGGTCCTTGGAAAAAAGAAAGACAAGAAGTTGAATGTCATTTACTACGCAAGTAGGACACTTGATGATGCCCAAATAAAGTATGCAACAACCAAGAAGGAACTGCTGGCTGTTGTCTTTGCGTTTGAGAAATTCAGGTCCTACCTAGTTGGATCCAAGGTCATCGTCCATACCAACCACGCGGCTTTGAAGTACCTCATGAAGAAAAAGAATGCAAAGACGAGGCTTCTTAGATGCATACTTCTTCTCCAAGAATTCAATATGAAGATAGTGGATAAACCGGGTAAAGAGAACAATGTAGCTGACCACTTATCAAGGATGACGATAGAAGACTCAGTTCCAATAAATGATTCGATGCCTGAAGAACAGCTGATGGCACTAAAAAACTCCAGACGGAAATGCAAGGGTCAAGCCTCGCAGGTACAACTCGCGGTAGTCAACACCAAGGAGCAATAGGTTGACCAGAATGAAGACCCTCTGCAGAAAAAGCAGTTTGCTGGATCAGTGCTCCCTTGGTATGCTGACTTGGTTAATTATCTGGTGGTAAGAGAGATATCTACGAGTTTGGAAGGATATCAAAGGAAGAAGTTCTTGAGAGACATAAATCACTATTTTTGGGATGAGCCATATTTATACAAGAGAGGATTGGATGGTGTGTTTAGACGATGTGTAGTTGAAGAGGAGGTTCAAGGACTGTTGGAACACTGCCATGGGTCTACATATGGAGGACATTTCGCATCTTTCAAGATAGTTCAGAAGATTTTGCAAGCCGAGTTTTGGTGGCGTACCATGTTTAAGGACGCTCAAGCATTCATATCAAAGTGTGACCCTTGTCAACGAATAAGGAACATAGGATAATGCAATAAGATGCCTCAACGACCATCTTGCACATCTAAGTGTTTGATTGTTGGGAAATACTTCATGGGGCCCTTCAACCCGCCTTCACATGGTAACACTGATATTCCTCATATTTTGTCGGTTTTAAGCTTATTATTATGGTTATATTTGGGAAATTTGCATGTGTTTTATTGAGATTTCAGGTCAAAAACGTTCGGAGTTGGAATCATGCTTGAAGGTGGACTTTGGAGAAGTTTGAAGCATTTTCTGGTATTCTCCACGAGAGGGAGGATCGATCGATCAACACAAGGATTGATCGATCAGTTCTTTAATGAAGAGTATACACACAATCTGAAGAACAACTTAAATTCTGAGAGATCAACTTAATATCCAAGGATCGATTGATCAACACAAAGATCAATCGATAAATTCCCTTCGAAAAAAACCTAATTTCACGATTTTTCAGCTCTTGTTTTGAGACCTATAAATACTCTTTTTCTATCTTATTTTTGTAAGTCATCTTAAAGCTTTAGAGGAACTATTTTTACAGCAGTTTTAAAGTTTTTAAGCTAGGGAGAAGATCTCTTTACACTTGAGAAGAATTTATGAACCCTATTATTATTTCTTATGCAATTTCAGTTTCAGTTCATCATGATTTATTTGGTTCATTGTTCTATGTCTGAGTAGATCTTAGATCGGATTTAGGGATTCTAGGGTTTTAGAATTCACCTGTCTGGGAACAAATAGGATTGATGAATAGAAGATTCTCCTTCTAATAATTGAGTATAATGCATAAATTAGCTTGATCACCTAGTCAATGATTTTATGTTGTTAACTTTCCAGAAGTTTGTTAAGAACGAGAACTAGATTAGAAGAGCAATTCCTTCACTACCA
>OVBA01005638.1:0-19363 GCA_900406435.1 Lepidium aucheri
ATGTCAACTTTACTCTTTATCAATAATTGAATTGACAGAGCCCGATATATAGTCTAGAAATCTTTTGATAACACGGATTCCTATTTCTCAATCATATCTCACGATCAAGATAATTGGCTGAATCCCGAAGTTCGTTGATATCTTTGCTTAGATTTAGTAAAAAGTCGCTTAGATATATTCATAATTTTTTTATTCCTTATCTCTAAAATATTCTATTTTGATCCCACTCATATCCTAAAAATTTATTTTCTTTCACTTGTATTGAGAAGAAAACAGATTTTGGTACTGGAGAATTCATAAAGTGACCAGTACCACAAAGTCACATATTCTCGACAACAAAATTTATATATAAATTAAAAGAATTTCTCAAACAAAATAAAAATTAGAAAAATAATTTTACTCGCACAAATTTTAGAAATACGAGTTATATTTTCTGTTTTGTATCAATAATTACATCGACAAAAAAAAATTCATAACCCAACAATTTTACTATACAAGTAAAACAACTATTGATCTTTGATCATTTGATAAATTATTTTTTTTCTGCAATTTTATATTAAAAATAAAATTAACAAAGAGCAAAATAACTAATATATTATCTGACATTTTGAAAACACATAAATTGACATTTAGCATATTTACAAAGTCAGAATAGAAGACTAAAGTTGTGTTGGATGTGTGATAAAATTAAAACAAAAAACCTAAAAAAAGAAGAAGAGATTTATGAGATAGAATGAGTGGCATTATTGTGATTAAAAGAGAAATCAAAGGGTAAATCAGAGACAGAAGAAGAAGAAGAAAAAGGATCCTCTTGAATGATACTTAGCATGTGGTTCACTGCTCCTGCAATGTCATCTACTGAACTTAGCTGGCAACTCTCTTCCACCTTTCCAATTTTACAAAAATATGTCAAAAAATTTACCCTAAAAAATATAAATTTTTAAAAAAGAGAAATAAATATATTGTGAATAACAAAATAATTATGATTCACATGGCAAACATTGAACACTTTTCAACAAAAAAATTGATGAATTAAAACATAAAATAAAATAAAATTTGACTTCACCAAGTATGGTAATAAATGTTGGGCAAATCTAGTTAAATGGTTCATAGACATTCCTTTTTTATACTCTGTCCATTTGGACCCTAAAAATCTACTTATCTACCTAAAAATTTCATAACATAAATTCCCAAAAAACCCTCAATTTCTATTCCAACATATCCGGTTTACTTTGGTTTACTCCGGTTTATTAAGATGATTAGGTTTATATGATTTACCTTAGTGCTAATGGAGTAAATAGCAAAAGTGTCCATTGTTGTGACACTAAGGTGAAGAACGGAGAGGGAGAGTGATTGTAGAGCAGCCACAAGCTTCGAAAGCTGCGGTGGCTTTCCGGTAGCCACCGTGCTCCACCGGAAACTTCTTCTTCTGGACAAGATTCTGATGTTAGCATGAGTTTCAATTAGAGTTACCTCTAGATCTTCCATAGCTGTTTTCACTAAGCTTGTTGAGCCATTTCTACTCTCTTGGTTTGGATCATAAGAGTGAAGAAAGAACTGTGATAATGATATCGAATTCGGTTGAATTAGAGGACTCTCTTGATCACCATTAGAGTCTTGACTTGATGGAGAAGTAACTGTCTGGTTTTGTTTAGCTTTTTGAAGCTTTTGAGCTTCAAGTGATAATAATTGATGTTCAAGTTCTTTTATAAAATCTATTGCACCACCAACTATTGAAGCTTGATCACCCTTTCATATAAACAAAACCACACAAAAAAAATCAACATATAAGTAAATAAATAAATACAAATTCAAATAAACCCTTAAACCTTTTATTTCAATAAATAGTCCCAAAATAAAATAAACATATAAGTAAATAAAACAAAAAAGGCTTAAAAACCTTTATATTTTGATAAAATTGAGACCTAAAAAATAGATTACTACTATTGATGAATGGCCACACAAATTGAAACATAAACATTTATAATAAATCAAAATTAATTTTTCTCAATAAAATTTGGAGCCTAAAATAAATTAAAATTAAACAATCTATGAATGGCCATAAAAATTGAAGCATAATCACATTTTTATAATATATCAAAACATTTTTTTAAGTAAAACTTGAAACCCATGTAGAAATTTAAAACCTTTTTAAACAATATTTCATAATATTTGAAACCCTAATTGAAATTTAAAACCTTTTTTCAAGAATTATCCATAAGAAACCAAACCTTTTGAGCAAAAGGTTGAGGCATAAGTGATCTTAAGACAGATAAATGTTGATTCATTTGTCTTCTTCGATTTCTTTCAACAGTAATATGAGTCATTCGTTGATTCTCAGCTTCTTCTTCATTTTTACAAACCCTAGGCTTCCTTCTCCGCCGCTTCTTCCCTCTATTAGCCACTGGTTGTTGCCTTAACGGTGGTGGTTCTGGTTGAGATAACTCCGGAATTATGTACTTGACGTCATTTTCCGGTGATGGTTCAAGAGATTTGAATGGAGTTGTTGGTGAAAGAGTTTCAGAGAGTAAATAGTTTAAGAGACCGTTTGATGATAAAGCTTCAAGTGTCATTGCTCTTACACAATGGTTTATTCCTTATTGAATTATTATGTATCATTGGTTTATATAGCAACATTTTTTATAAATATTTAATTTATTGTTTTCAATTTTTAAAAATAGTTATGATAATTTGTTGGTGAAAACGACATTTTGGGAAAATAAATGGCAATGATTAATAAAAGAAAAAAAAAATAACAGACAAATGTTGAAGCTATAGTGTTTTGAGTGTTCATGTAAGACATAATTTGATAATTGACTATTGATAAAAAAACATGCACATCGATCACAAATTCATTTTTATGTTTCCATTTAGTATTAATTTGTATACTTAGAAAAATAGTTAAAGAAATTAAATTATAATCCAATGAGATATAAAGCTCAAATGATTTCTCAATATACAAGAATATAAAATGTATTTTAGTTCGTATAACCATTATATAATCACATTTATTTTCGGTCCTACTTTTTTTAGGCTTCGAATCAACTCTCGATAATACCACTCTAAAAACGTAAATTATTTGTCCCAAAAATAATATTTGCAGTTGTAAGATTCAAATCTTATAAAAAGAGAATTAGAGTGAATCCTACACAAATGAAATTTATAAAATCAGCAAAAAAACACAAATCGTGTAAATTATTATCATTTCTGTTGGAGGTGGAACTCACCCTCAGATTTTGGTCCGTATAACTTTAATAGGCACACAAAACAATCAAAGGAAATAAACATTTAGCGAAATCTAGGGGACAGAATCGGCCTCATCTTCGGCAAAAACTACTGTGATTATACCCCGAAAACACCATCAACTCGACACGTGACGCATACAAGGAGTATTTCTTTTGGTGTTCTGCAAGACATTAAATGCATTGATGTGACTTCACCAATCCAGTAGGTAGATTTAGCCGTCTGATGAGGATATAATGGAGACATAAGAGTAGATTCAACAATCCGATAACTCAACATCTGCGTCTGAAATAATGATGTTCTAGTCAGGAGACTAACAAACTGCGACTATAGGCCTTAATAAGTGATCCAAAATGTCTTCTAATTCGCCCGATACACCCTGAGTATAAAGGAGTGTGTTGAGCACACTGAGGAGGGAGAGATTTTCTTTCAACATTTTCTTTTCTAGAACTAAAAAACATTATAATCATATTTGTCATCCTTAACAAAGAATCCAAACTCATCATTTCATTTTCCACTCTATTTTGATCGATAAATTTTTTGCTCATCCCACCAAAACAATTTTCAAATTTACATTGTTCTTTTAAGAACTCGTAAAAAAACACTCTTAAAAGTATAAATACATAAATGTCTATACATGTTACATATATAATAATAATAGTAACACTTTAACAAATTCTTTTTGATAATAATAATAATTTGATAAATGAGAAAATGATTATATAGAGAGAGGAGAAGAGAAATAGAGGCGAAGGTGGCACGTGAGATGGGCAGAGAGAGTCTAAAGGTCTTGTTCTTTTCTCCATTTTTCTGGACCACTCTCTTCTTTTTCCATTTAATTACCTTTTTTACTTCTCTTAAAAGCTTCTTAACTTTTTTTTCTTTACATTTAAAAATTAACTTTTTCAAATGCTATTTAGCCTCAAATATTTTATTTCTTATCATTTTTTTTGTCATAAGTAACTATTAAATCAATAATAAAGGTCAATCTATAGCCTAAATTTTCCAAATAGAAAAGAATGAGATTTGAACCCACCACCTAAATTAACAAATTTGATTTATAATTCAAAACTTATTATATAAAGTTATGCAACCATTAGAATCGTGCCTAAGGAAGAAGAAAACATGTGTCTAAGACCTCCCAATAATAAATAGTTCTTTGGAATTCTTAAATACTGAAAATATAATGTAGTAAAATGGGTTTTATGTTCCTCTGTAAAATAAATAGCAAATATTCGAACCATTTTAAGTAATTTTGGGGAATTATTTTTTAATCAAATATATATATATATATATNATATATATATATATATATATATATATATATATATAAAGAAGAAAGGAGATTATGTTTTATAAAGGGAAATTTCAAAAAGAAAGTCATGACTTCAGATTTTTACAATGTACATATATATATACCTAAACAACTGTTAGTTGATTGTATTTTTTATATACTATAGGTATGTATATTTATTTAAGACATAAAAATTTATGAAAAAAGCTTTGAGGATTATTATGTACCTGAATAACTTTTTACTACATATGCCTCATAAAAAATTTATATTTATAAGGCCTTTTCTACCAATCTTGCTTAGACCTCCGTAATTTTGGGCACGATAATAGCAACCATTTAAAATCAAACTTTGATGGAAAAATCTACATATAAAGATATTTAACCACTCAACTATTCATCTAAAAGAATTATATGATATAGAAGATAATTATTATATGAAAATTTTGGATATATGTATGGAGATGTTAGCACAACTTTTTTCCAAATTTTATTACAATGTTAGGTTTGCATTGAAATTATGTGGTTAGCTCGTATAAATAGTTCCGACCATTCAACTAGTTACGTTGCAGGGACAATGGTGGATTGCTTCGTCTGTTCTTTGGTTTTCTCGATCGGTGAATCTTTTTTTCTTCCTTTGGTTTGGTTGAATCGTTTTCCTATTTTCTTGCTTTAAGTGTCTTTTATCTTAATGTGGTTTGTTGTTTGGTTTAGTGTTTATGTGGTTTTAGTTTGGTCTAAGGTTATGATTCTAAGATAGGTTTTAGATCTTTAGTATCTTGTATGTTTATGCATGCTGAATTATCACTAGAATATCCTAGCTTAGAGAAGAACAATGAGTATGATCTAGTTTGGGTCTTGGTTAGTTCTATTGTAGTTCACTACTTGAGGTTTTCAAGATCTTAGTTTCAGCATAAAGTTTTCTTCCGCGGATTGATTAACAGCATATCATTCTTGGCATCTGTTCTACCAGATTAGGATATGATTAGTTCCTTGTTTGCACAATCAAGATTTGATCAAAATCGAGTCTCTCAACAGTTTTGATCAAAATCGAGTCTCTCAACAGTTTCTTTTTCAGACGTTAAACTAGTAAACCTGACATTACTATTACGGAAATCTTTTTAAAAGATTTTTGAGGTACATCAATTTTTATAAGAGGTCTCGCCAACTGCATTGCAGTGTTTTTAATTTTCTATATTAAGATTTATATTCCTTCAGTTTGTGCTATTTTAGTCTCTCTAGTTCTAATAAATATTAGATCATGACCACAAAAAAAAAAAACTAGTATAATTAGATGTTAATGAAACACTTTTTTTCTATAAAATATTGATAATAACTATAATTGCAAATATCAAACCATTTGCATATCTACATCTATATACTATTTCTTTTCTGTCGACTTACCATATTTATTAAAACATTGTAAACTACTTCTGAAATTTCTAAACCATTTTAGTCTAAGATTTAATCCATCACACAAACTCTAAACCTTATAATGTAGGGTTAGACAACTATTTGAAGTAGAATTCCGATATAATACCTTTATTTGTCACAAGAGTTTATATTAGATATTTTTCTCTTCATATTTACTAAATAAATCATAGATTGTCATGTTATCATTTTTATTTAACATAAAATGGAATATATATATATATATATATATATGGTAAAATATGGAAGTGGCATTTAGTCAAGTGACTTGTGGTAAATTAACTAAGTCAAGCGCACATGCACAATAAGGGATTGAGTCCCACTGCCTACAAAATTTATGTAGGAATTTGGTTAATGGATCGGCCTTTGTGACCCATATTAATATTGTCGTTCACAAATATATATATATATATATATATGGTAAAATATCAGCCATCTCAAATGATGAGAAGAAATAATTTCAGAATAAATTGAAAAAATAATACAAAATGGGACCAAAAACCGGTTAGGTACTTGGTTTGGTTGGACCGTGGGGACCTAACAATGACATACACATATATTGACACAATTGAGTGCTGGAAGAAAGCAAAATTTCACGTTCAAATATTTTAATTTATATTATTTTCAGTTTTAATAAATATTTATATGCTAAATTATAACATATCCATAAGATTTTTTATATGTATGATATTGGGAAAAGTGAATGATTAATAATTGCAATTGTATGCTTATAATTAAAAAAGGACTGTCTCTATTTCATCAGTCAGTTTTGTTTGCTTATTACAAGGACCATAAAAGAACCTATGAAGGTAAAAAACACAACCCGTGATTTAATTTTTTATATTATTATTTAAATTATTACACTAAAGTATCTTCACTTTCTGTTATTTTTTTTACTGATACAAAATTGTCAGATTTTTTAAGAAATAAAAACAAAATATACGTTAACTTTCACGAATTAGACAACAGCACTGGACATAAAATCTATCAAATATTTGTGGTAACAGAAACAAAATCACCATCTAATATTCTATAATTGATAAAGTTTACAAAACCAAATACAAAACGACTAAAATTTAGACAATAATTTGTTCATTCAACACTCAACAATGACTTTGTCTTTAATATCCAAAAATGGAAATGTTTTTCTTTCACAAATTTGATGATACCATTTAAAAATCCAACAATCGTGCCTTTAGCTATTGTCATTCTCGGTTCGGTTTGGTTTTACGGTTCAAAAAACAGGTGCAAGTTAGAACCATTACGGTACAAATGTATAGTTTAAGTTTAATGAATGTTATATATATATATATATTCAATCATAAGATCGATAAAATTTGATCCATAATATAAACCCCAAATTCTTATCAATATTAGATGGAATACACGTGATTGAAACAAATTCAAGTGAGAAAATAATAGAATTAGACATTTAAGCACTTGACCAAATACATTTTTCTGTCAACTATTCAATCGATAACACTCAATTCATAGTTTAAAATCTACTTTCTTAAACAATTTTCAATCTTTCACCAGTAGTGAGGAAGGTCGAATTCCTGATACTAGAACTATTAGCTGAATCATCTAAATTACGAGACTGAGTGGAGCTCGGCATACACTTTTATTTATTTATTCAATTCCCTTTTTTTTAATGAATGTTATATTTGAGGTAGATTTATATGTGTTTAGTTAAAATTATTAATGTTTAATGTACTTCTATTTATTTGGTTGGGTTTGGTTTCCATATATTCGGTTAGATTTGGTTATGTATTGTTTCTCATTAGCTAATTGAGTTCCTAATAATCAGTCTCTTAAGTCTTATCAATGAGACTGTATACTTCCAAGTTCCAACGTCTCAATCTCTTACCAAAATTTTAACCTAAAAGATTCCTGTGAATGTTTTATAAACTCAGAAAACGTGTCTACTCTAATCTGAGTCCTTGCATCAACAATCAAACACGTGTTCATGTCTGTTAAAATCTCTGAAACCATCATCTCTAACATGCAATACATCACCAATGTACTTATGTATCTCTCTATACAGAGATTAATTAAGAGAACTTACAAAGTCCAAGAAAAAAACCAAAGAGAGAGACAAGAACAACAAAGAGGACGAAGAGCAGAAACTGTTGTTGTCAGATTTGTCCACGTCGAGAGAGTAAACTCAGTCTTATCTTTAGTCCTCTCTGCAATTTTTTTCTTACTGTTCTGTAGTAAAAACCAAAGATGCTCATATAGTAAAAAGATGGTTTCTGTGCTATTTTACTGTGATTCAGAAGTAGCCACATGAGTAACATGGTTTCATTTAGGACCATTGGTTCTATATATAGAGTCTTTGGTCATTTGTCTGCAGTTACTTTGGTCTCTTAATAGACGTTTACCAAAACTAAATTGAACATCAAGAAGATAAACTTAGCCTGAAACATTGTAATGTACAAAGCTTTATACCAAGCAGTGAGTTATTCACATATGAATCCATTGATTTATAAAGAAAAAGAAGATACTCTAGCTCTAACAGAGACTTCCTGAACCTAGTATCATGGCCCTTAAGCTCATGTGTTATACAACAACATCTGTAGATACTTTGACTGTCTTTTAAGGATACATTAGTGAATTGCATTCTATAGCGGTTTTAAATTTGGAATGTGTCTTCCTCGCTGCTTGGTAAGACACTGTCATTCGTAAACCAGACAACACTGCTCGTCTTGCGGATGATGGAATCTTCATTCCTTTGTGGTAACACGACAAGAGCAGCTTCGAAGCACATATGATTCTCCCATCTTTGCATAGATTATGGACAACAGAAGTGTAAGTGTATTCATCTCTAACTTCCATTGACGCAAACAACCTCATTGCACGATCTACATGACCTGCTTTGCACAACCCATCAACCAAACAATTACATGTGACAACACTTGGTTGCATCCCTATCTCTCCTATACATGCTAAATGCTTCTCGGCTCCAACCGTATGGCCTATGTTTAGCAATCCATTGACTATGATTGAATGCGTGTAGTCGTCAGGTTTCAATCCTTTCAATTCAATCTCCTCCAATAGATTATCCACTGCATCCAAATTCCCATCTTTAAAATACAGATTCAACAATGTGTTGTATGAAACAATGTCTCTACTTCGTGTATTGCTTCTCACAAGCTCTTGTATACACTCGTATGCTTCCTCTGTTCTTCCGGTCTTAACCAAAGCACTGACAACAGCACAATTCGCAAACCCGTCAAACGTATGCCCTTCTTTCTTCATTTCCAAATACAATTGAATCCCTTTCTCAATCTTTTTAGTCTTGAGATACATTTCAAGCATTGTGGTGTACGTAACAGCATTCGGAGTGTAACCCGATTTCTTGAGTTCTCTCAGCATCCAATTTGCGGAATTAACTCTTCTAGACTTACAAAAACCATTGATGAGAATGTTATATGTCATGAGATCTGGTTTAACCTGACTCTTTACATGTTCAAAAAGCTCAATCGCATTGTCCATGTCACCACTTTTGCAAAGCGCATCAAGCAGAATGTTGTATGTATCAATACCAGGACACAACCCAGCAAGAGGTATATCCTCATGAAAAATCCGCAAAGCTTCTTGATATCTCCCAAGCTTGAAGAAACAAGACATTAGAGTATTGTAACTCCACAAATCTGGAGATAAACCTGAGTGAAGCATTTCATCGAACAGTTGGAGAACATGATTCAACATCAAGCTTCTTGCAGCTCCAGAGATCAATGAATTATATGTAACAACATTAGGTTTAATTCCAGCTTCTCTCATCCGACGAATTACAGCATAAGCTTCATCAATTCCAATAAAACGAGAATACCCTTTAATCAAAGTGTTGTAAGTTACAACATTTGGAAGAACACCTGATCTGATTCCATCTCTGAGTAATGAC
Source organism: Lepidium aucheri (assembly GCA_900406435.1). Lineage (NCBI taxonomy): Eukaryota > Viridiplantae > Streptophyta > Magnoliopsida > Brassicales > Brassicaceae > Lepidium > Lepidium aucheri. The sequence goes on from OVBA01005638.1 coordinate 9,870, forward strand.
TCTGCTTTCTCCAAATTCCGATGTTTACAGAAAGAATCAACACATATGTTCATTAACTTCGTTGAGAATCCTGAAAGTTTCATCAATCCACAAATTCCAATCGAACCACCATAAGAAACAAAGATTTACATATAATTTAGTAGAATTGTGTAACGCCTCGGCTGTCATTTTAATCGCTCCACGTTCTTTTTCGGTTAGTGGATTCACTTACTAGTCCGACAGTCGGTATAAGATTTTAAAAACTGTTTTACCGATCTTACAAATCACAACATAATTTTTCTCCGTGTTTTGTTTTCACTCACATTATTCCGAAAATTATTTCCGAAAAATAAGCATGACATAATTCCCAAACCAAGCAAAAATTCCCGAACTCGAACTGATATTCCTGAAAATGATTCCAAACCGCTATATAAGATTATCCAAATGAGATGTAATCTTCAATATCAAATTAACTTTTCCAGAACCAAAATGAACTCGAATTATGCGAAACAAAATAAAATTAACCGATATTTATAAAAATAATAAATATTTATTTAAAAATATAGAAATGTGCCTTTACCAAATGAAAAGTAAACCATCTTTAACTAAAATTAATTAACTATTTTATGTTTATTTACATTTTATTGTCAACAATTTAATAAAAATATAATTTGGTCATAAATAATAACTTATTTTGTAAGCAATTTAAATCGAACCAAATATATATTATTTACTATTCGAATACATTATAGAACTAAAAATTTTCCAAACTCAAACTTAATCTCTTGAACCTGTACCATTTAACCGAAAATCAAAGCATATGCCGGAAGGTCACGCATCTTTTACCTATTCCAACTCAATCATGCTTTACATTAGACTTCTCTCTGGACAAAAAAAGAACAAAAAAAATTAAGTACATTTTGGTGAATAGATAATGAAATCAATTTTTTTAAAACTCTCTGCATGTACCATCATATATCATATCTCAAAACTGAATTGTGTTAAAAATTGAAACAAAGAAACTCAAGTAGTTTATGGAAGTGAGTGATCAAATAAAAAAAAAACAGTTTGACATTAACTATTTAACTTGTCTCAACAATGTGATTATGTCTAAAATCCTAACTAATTAAGAAATACAAAAAAGAGATGAAAATCAATTTAAATTAAGATTTTGACCGGTTTAGTGATTTTGACCGGAAACTTCACCAAACCGGTCTCCTCTGTTTCTAATAAGCTCACCAAAAGAAATACAACTCTCAGTTTGAGAACTATTACGTCTTCTCGTAACTTTAATCTTAACATGATCTGGTAATCTCAATGTATATCGATCTTCTTCTTCCGGTTTAGTCCTCACAATTGAATGACCAGTCGTTTTCGATCTCGAGAATTTATCTGGTAAACTCTCATTACGATTACTACTCTGTCTCGACAATGCAACTTCATTGTTATATGTTGTTGTCTGATCCTGATGATTCTCTTGTCCATTAACTTCAATAATCAAATCTTTGATGTTGTCAGGTGCATTTGGATCCAAATTTCGACGACAAACAGGACAAGTTTTGTGAGATCCAAGCCATAGATCAATGCATTCTTGATGAAAAACATGGTAACAAGTTGTTAAGAGTCGAAGAAGGACTTCTTCTTCTTCGAATTCGAGTAGACAAATGGCACATTCAAGACTGTATTTATCTTCTCTAACATCTTTAACAGATGAAAATGGAAATGAAGGGAAGGATTGAATCACATGTGGCTCTAAACCGGGATTAACCGGTGGTTGACCGGAATTATTATCTTGTTGTGATTGTTGGTTTTCTGATGATTCATTGTGGTAATGATGATTCCAAGCTTCAGTGAGAGTATGAATGAAACATTTACAGAAATATAGAGCAAAGAAACCGATGAAGAAGACGACGAGGATGATTATGGTTAAGATTATAACCAGAGGCGGTTTAGTGTAATTTTGTGGTGGATATGGACGAGTAGCATTTGAATTAACCGGTTTAGGTATTGGCATAATGTCGGAGATTTGTTTATCTCCCCCGTGGGAAATTTTAAAGATTGAATGTTTTTTTTTTTTGGTTTTTCCAAATTTATATATTTAATTTAATTTTTAGTGTGAAGAAATTTGGTGTATGGTGAAGATGTGAGTGTGTGTTTAGAATTTGTTTACTTAATTTAGAAGTGATTAGTTTAAATTGCATTGAGCGAGTCTTTAGTGACATTGTTTTAATGATTAAAACGTTTAAGTTACTTAAGTTTAAATACTGAAAATGACACAACAAGTGTTGATTTAAGTTCAAGTTATTATTTGTATAATTTAGAAATTTTAATTTTTTTTATTAAGGATAGGTGATCTAGTAGCACTAGTCACTTTATAAATCTCCTAACACCAGATTCGATTCTTTCTTAATGCAAGGAAATAAAAAAAATTAAAATATGAAAATTGGGTATAGATCGAGCCTTATCGATCTAATTATTGTCTAAGTTAGGTCGACAAAAAAATAATTAACATATATTTAGATCTAAAATATATGATTGATAAAAAGTAAATAATCATATTTAACCAGAACATTAACATACATTGGTATATATATATATATATATATATATATATTATCAACAAGTAACCGTTAGAACTACAATGCCCAATTTATAGCTTAAATTTTTCAACTAGAGTTGAGTTAGATTCGAACTCAACACCAAATAAATATCTTTTAAAATACAAATAATAATAATTAATAAAGTTTATTTTTCATATTTAATCTTTTTTTTTTCTCTACAAAATACATGATTTATATTAGTTATGAATTTAGTTAACAAATTATGGTTTGCATCACGCATATCCACAATCAAAGACATCGACTCTCACCGCCTACCAGATTTATATAGAAATTTGGTTAATGGATTTCATAAATACTTTTAAAAAGATTTTTGAAATAGAAAATGAAGAAAGAGACTAATGGTAATTCAACATCAGAAAAAGTAACAAAAAGTCACAGAGAATTAATGACTGAGAATCTAAACTCACTGCTAAAATCAGTCAAATATTAAAAAGAACCAAAAACCCTGAAAGAACCCTAATATCAATACCTCTCTTCTCTATATTTCATCAAAAAAAGCTACCAGAAACCATAAACAACAAGAAGAAAACCAAACCCTCTCAAACATCAAATCCACTCTAACCATAACCAAAACTGAAACTGCAGCAAATTCATTTTATTGACCATGATTAGGCCAAACAAGGTACATTTGCTGCATCTGATGAGGATGAAGAGGTTGTTGTTGTTGTCTTTGTTGTTGTTGAGTTCCATATATCCCATTATTGTTGTCACGGTGCATTGAAGGAGAAGAACCACTCTCATTTTCTCCTGATGACTCACTAGATGGTCCTTGAGAAGCTGATCCAAAGTTTAACATGTTAGCTGGTGCTGAAGCTGGTTCAGGATTCTGACTTCGAGCATTGTTACCACTACCTTGCTTCGGTTTCTTTACTTCCGCAACAAAGCTCCCCACTATGACCTGACATTAAGAGGCCAGTGAACAACACATAAGAACCCGATAGTTAATAACTCTTCTTCTTAATGCATAAGTTCACATTCAGTACCTGGACTTGTGTTGCAGCTATTAAAGAACCAACTACAGAGCCACCTAAAATCCGGCCATCGGGTCCAGCCAAAGCCACACTTAAGCTACCAGTTTTGCTAATAGAACCATTTACCTCAGAATTTATGAACGAGCCTGAGAGAGTAATGATCTCAAATTGTCCCTGGAAAGCCACACATATACACATCTCAACACCTAAAGACACATAAAGACTAAAGCTTAACACTATAAACCGTAACTGAACATGTTTTAAACCTCATAAGTAACAGTTCCACTAGATTGAGAAGCTTGACGAAGCGTCACTCTAGAAACAGCACCACTTGCAGAGAGAATACAAATTGTTCTTGGCCCTTGATCTGTAAAAGCCTTCACCTTAGACGCTATGTCCTGTAACAAAGTAAGTAAACTTCATACAGATTTAACAAAGAGCAACATTCATAAACTCCTGAACCAATCTTAAAGCATAAGACGATACACATTTTAAGATTCAAGTCCCCAAAACAAACCAGATTTGTGAGATTACAAAACACAAAAGTTTCAACATTTTACCTCTCCTCTCTTCACTTCAATGACATGAGGTGTAAAACCTACTCCTGCAGTTCCTCCTACAAAACAAACCCATCAAAATCAATTGCATGTAATCAATCACAACCTCTAGAGTTCTTCTTGTTACCTAAAGCATCAAGTTGTTTCTTGCTAGAACCAGGAGGTCTTCCTCTATTACGTTTAGCAGGTGGATCAGCCGAGTTTCCATTTCCACCACCACTATCACCAACTCCTGCGCCGTCACCGCCATAAGAATTAGAAGCACCAGAGAGAAGAGGAGAAGTTGGAGTTAAACCTAAAGCAATGCTACCATCAGGAGTATATTTTCTTGGTCTTCCTCGTTTCTTCTTCCCTTGTTGTTGTTGATTCTGATCAAGTCCAAATCTCATAGGTTGAGAAGAAGGCGACCCATCACCAAATCCAAGTGAATCAAGAGTCTTTTGATCCATTTGTTGTTGCTGGTGCTGAAGAGGTTGAGAATGGTGTTGTTGATGAGGAGCAAGATTACCAAAAGGAAGACGATGATGTTGAGATGTAGAAGTAGGACCCATTAAGCTAGGGTTACGGAAATGAGACATTAAGATTCCGGGTGGTGGTTGAAGCTGATTATGTGACGGTGGTTGTGGTGGGATATCTCTGGAATCCATTAGAGAGAAAAACAGAGAAAGAAGAAATCAAACACAAAGATTGTTTTCTTTCGGCCTAATTTTCGTAAAAGACTGAGACTTTGATTATCTTTTTTAGTTTGCGAATTACGAGGAAAAACGAATTTGAGAAAATGAAGCAGAAGTTTGAGCTAACTACTCTTTTATCTCTTTTCACACACATCTAAAGAGAGAGGCTTGAGTAGAGAGAGAAAGAAATGATGAAGTGTGGCGGAAATTCTAATTTAATAGGAGAAAATTTGATTTTTATTTTATTTTTTATTTTAGGGTTTTTTAGTTTAACATCTATAAGTTTTTTTTCTTAAAATGAATTATTATAATACGAATCTATAGTCAAACCCTAAATCTAAATATTTAATTTTATTAGTCGAGTTACTCTTAGTCTGATTCAAGGCACCAGAGTTCTATCCATCTCCACTACACTAATAGAATATAAAAAAGATTGTAAGATGTAAGATAGATTATCGATCAAACCTTATCGATCAATCTATATATCTTATAGGAAAATTTATCATTGGTAGATTGCTTTATGTGAAGCTTTGATTTTTGGTTTTGAGATGTTATATGGAATCTTTTCTTAGTTTCCATTCTGTTTATAGTATTTGTTTTTGTTAACCAGTTCTAATCTGTTTAATTTTATCCAAAAGTATCTAGTTAAAACATCAAAAAATTTTAATTTACCATAATATTACACCCGATTATACATGTACAAGTGCACCTGCCTTTAATGGATTTACCGGTTTCCACTAGGCTAAAAACCACTTGCTACCTGATTATACACTTATATAGTAAAAATCCGACTTGTTTCACAAATACTAAAAATATCACGATCAATTACACCCAAAATTAATCTAAACTGCAATTCATTCTATTTCACAAACAGTAAAAAATAAAAATTCAATACCAAATTAAGACATAAGAAACCATATTAACACAGATTGTCTCTAATGGACAAAACAAACATAAACAAGGTATAAAACATATTAACTCTCTTTTTGTTTTGTTTTTCGCAAGGAATAAAAGCTAAAAGTAATGACACTTTGAAGTTTGATGTCACTGAACCTGAACTGTGTTTTAGATTCAGCATCTGATCTCATAAGAACCAGCTTTTGTTATGTATCGAACCCACTCGACAGTGTTGTAACCACTCTTCTCCCAAACCTGTTAATCATTCCGGTTAATAAGTCAGAATCCAAAGAAGTAATTGAAGCAAACCCAAATCACATAAAAGATCTAAATCAGGTTTAATGGTACATTGGCTTGAATATTATGAGACATAGCATTGCTAGTTCGTAAGGATGATACTTGTAAAAGCATATACCTTGAGAAAGCGAACTCGCAAACCAGATGCTGTGAACATTGGCACCTAGAGGAGGATAAAGTTGAGAGGTTTAATGATGTTTTTAAGCAAATCTGGTTCTATTTAACAGTGTCAATAAGAGAAGAAGATTGACCTGAAATTCCATTTGGATTGGTGGTCTTGTCCATGATTTCTTTTCTCCCATTGTTGATATCAACTCAATTTCTGCACTTAGTGTGGACTCGGTTTGTCCTGGGAATTTTCTTATCCTAAATAGTAAATGAGAGAGGGAAAAGGATTCATAAAACATTAACCAATAAAATTATAGAGATGAAATCCGAGGGAAATTTTTTAAGAGGGTATGAACTCACTTCCAAACCAAGCAATCGATTGATGGATTGTACTTAGCGCGACCAGTTGTCACTTGGAAATTGGTTTTTGCTGTCTGTTTTGGCACTGGAATTTTAACTACGACACCAAGGGCAAACATTTTAGCACCAAACACACTTTTGACCTGAAAAGACCAAGCATAGAAGTGGATTGTAAGAGAGCAAAGATCAAGCAGTTGTTCTTTTTTTCCTTTAATCCTCGAGAAGGAAAGCTATGTACCTTAACATTTACTTCCATGCGTGTACGACCAAGTTCTTTAATTGTTGGTAATACTCGGAAAGGAAGATTTACACCCTCTGTGATTCGATACCTGAGACAGCATCAAGTTAGTTTACATTTGCTATCAAGACAATATGCAACAATGAACATTCCAAAACTTACTTCATTAGTTCAAATTCACCATCCGGAGGTACAAAGCTAACAGTCTTCTCAGAGTTAAATCTAGTCAGGTTGACACACTGGTGAAATGTGACATCATCAAGCTCAATGGTTTTACCACTGCAGAAAAAGAACGAGTCTGTGAGCACAAAGACAAGTCAGTGGCGACTGTAGATCACTTTTCTAACAAAGCCTACCTCTTAGCTGGGCGTGATTTCATTTCCGATTCCTTTTCAAGACCAATTTTATCATTCAACCCCAACTTTAAATCAGGCATTCCCGAAAGGAAACATTTCATTAAAACTTTCCCAGTCACATCACAGCGGAGAACATTCCCTAATAGTTGCCGTAATATGCAAAAACAGTCATAAAAAAAAGAATCAAGAAGAAATAAACCTACAGAAAGGGCAGTTATATACCTTTAGAGGACATTAGGAGGTTTACGCTTTCCACAATATCCAGAAAAACCTACAATAATGAGAACGCATAGATGATATCAACACTTTTGCACAACCTACTGAAACTAGTTATTGAAATACACAGAGGATGAAATTCAATTCTTACCTCATTCTTTTTATAAGAAAGTCCCTCTCTTCTCCAACCAACAGCACCAGTAACTTGTAATGTTGCATTTGGAACAGGCTTATCTTTTGGCTATAATGAAGATAAGCTTAGGAATGAAAACGAAAGTAAAGAAGCAACTATAATCTCGTTTCGTGTGGGAAATAATGCTTCACTTTCAAGAAACATATACAAACACAATTCAAAAACTGTTATATAAACAGCATAAATAGATGCCCTTACCTTTGATGAAAATGGTGACCGTACACCTTCCTGAGTGATATAAAGTTTCAAAATTTCAGGGGAGAGATTTTGTGGGTAACCAAAGTCCATAATCTCTGCAAGTCCATACCAAATACCATTGCTTAGTGTTGTTGCCACGACATAGAATAACAACTACTCAGATTTGACATTTTGGATCACGAAATTATCACTTTATCCAGCTTACGTACCGTCCAACAATTCATAAATCAAAACAAAATTATTTCTAATAGCGTCTTCATCAAAAGCTCCACCAAAGTATGATTTGAACAAAGCAACAGCCTGAAATGTGATTCACAACCAATAGTGACCAAGTCAGATATGTATAGAATCAATTCTGAATCTCTTTAGAACATTTCAACAAGAAGCAAAACTATTTTGGAAAATGCAAGAGAAACTAAAAACCAGGTTTACCTCAACAACGAATTTGAATCCACAAGCTACATTAGCATTGCTACTGACAACAATTACGATGTAGACATTGCTGATTCTCATATAAACAAAGGAGCAGCCACCAATCTGACGCACAGGACAATTCCCTAATTCCTTCGTCTGCATTATATGCGTCCGAAATGCATCCACCATATTTCCCCTATAATTTACATAGCTCGAAATCAATCAAATCCATAATCCAAAATCCCTAATACTAAAAATCTAAAATCCTACGAAGCTGAAAAATCAAATGAAGCCGAATTTTAAAAGCACGCAACACAGACCGACGGTAAAGAAAAGAGAAGCTCACTCACCCGACGTCATCTCGATACGTGCGATTTATGAGAACATCGCCACGGAGATTCAGAAAATAGATGGCGGAAGCAGCCACCGGCATCTTCGATCAGAAAATTTAAAGCACAGATCGAATAATCAGATGATCTGAAGATTCCAGAGACCAAATCAAGGGTTCGTCGAGATCTCGGTGTCGGAGGAAAGGAGGAAGAAGAAGACGACGACAAAATTGAACAACCGAAAAATAGGATTATTGTTTTATCAAAAATAGGAAGAAAAATATTGAAGACGGAAAAAAAAGGGAAGAAAAATGAGTATTGAATAGTCGTTATAGATAAATGGGCCGCAACTATAAATGGGCCAGTATTACTCAACTACGGCCCGTTATATCTTGTTCCTAAATTAGACTGAAGCTTCTTACATTTGCAACAAATAACGGTACCACAATGCAATAAATGTTCTTAATTTTCAATAACTTTTTTCTGGTCGAGTTAATTTTCAACTATAATTATACCCGCGTTATAGTGTGAGATTTAATTGTTTTGATTATTTTTACAAATCTTATTCATTTAGGTTGTTAGATCTATATATTTGATATTTTGAAATTAATATTATTTTAGAGACCTGTAACCGAACTGAAATTGATATGTTTTAAAGGAACCGGACCAGAAAAAATACTCAAATGGGTCTTATATCCATACGTTCAAAAAACTGAATCCGAACCCGAATCTGAGCTCAAATTGAAACCAAATCAAAAACTAAAATCTTAGCTTTCTAAAGTTTTTTTTTTATTATTATTTTGAATTTTATATAAAAATACTTCTAAGCCTAAATTTGATCTATACCGAACTAAACCATATCCAAAAATAAAAAATATCCGAGTAAGTTTTAAATCAAAAGAACCAAAATAACGAATTAGAGGAATCAGATCCGACAAAATACCAGAAATAAATTTTAAATCTATGACTCGTAAAACCAAATCTAAACACGAACATGAACTGAATAAAAAATATCCAAGTTATTTTTTTTGTGTGTTTTCCATTAAATAATTATTAGTCTTGAATATATATATATATATATATATA
>OVBA01005639.1:0-19352 GCA_900406435.1 Lepidium aucheri
ACGAATTCTGAACTCTAACAAGTTCTACACCAAATAAATCTCACTCACAACAGCTTCGCCTTGCTTAACGTCTAACAAACTCAATACATAAATAAAAAATCTAAAATCTATACCAAGCTAATCCTCACATAACACCATCTTTTTCCTCACATAATACATAACCGACAACTTTAACATTCTCTTTACTAAATCATTTTCACCTCATTCACTTGGATATCCCTTACGATGCTTAACGAGGAAGTTGAAGTTGAATATGGTGCAAATCCAGTCAAGTATGCCACCAATACCTCGCCAGAATCTCTAGCGGAATCTCCACTGGAATCTTCAACTATGTTGTACTGGGATTGTCGAAACAGATCCGATTGGTGATAAAGAATGATGATCTCTGAAGCAATGATGTTAAATTTTGGTAGGTTTCATAATTAATTCCGTCCGTATATTGTTGAGACGAGGAAGAAGAAAGAAGCAATCAAACTAGGTTCATTTAGTTTAAACCAACTAATTTTGGTTTTGGTTTAAATCTAATTTTTGCACAATCAATTAATTTAAACCAATTCTATTTTTTGGCAATTTAATATGGGTGGTGTGGACCCCATTTTCATTAAAAAGAAGAAGAAGAGAGTATAAGGACTAATTATGAATTAATAAGAGTAGAGTGATTTTTCTCCACCTTAGTAAGAGTATTTATGATTTTCATCCAACAATCAACCCCTTAAAAGAGAATTACCTTCACTAATCATTTATCCATTCACGCTTCTCGCAGATAAATAGCTGTCGTATTAATTAACGGGAAAGCCATTATTAACATCTTAATTACGGTCTCAATCAAACCGGATTAAACTATTCGGTTCTTTTAATGGAACCAAACTTAACCGAACGCTGTAATATAAAACATGGGTAAAACCTTGGTAGTCCAAAATCGAAATCATCTCAGTTTGTTAGTTAATATATGTGTATTAAGTACTAATCTCAACTTTATATCACAAAAAAACAAACTAACAATGTTATCTCCTATTACTCGACCACTGATTCTGATGGTCTTTTCTTTTACTTTTGCCTCGGTTGGTTGTTTGAAGTTTGAAGATAATAATCAAAAGAAAAAACAATAGGTTCTAATGCTCCATTGTTGATCTTCTAAAGCTTGGATTTACCACTGCGAGGAGAGTCTTTTGCCCAGAGAGGAGGAATGATTCTATGCTCTTGCACAGGCGGCTGCTCTTCCTTTTTCTCGGTTTTTTCTTCCTCGTCCTCTGTAACTGATTTAGAGAATGCATCCGGATTCGCTTTGATACAGCTTTGCAATGCCACAAATGGATGCACACAGTCTGATCCCTGCAACAACACATCCAATATCTTTATGAAACTCACTCTTCTAAATGGCACAAAACGATAACAAAAAGAGAAAACTATCATCAACGTGTGAGAACTTCCGGAGAATTATTGGTTAAGTTTGCATCATACGTGTGACATTTAGACCCATCATATATCTAAACGAAAAAGACAACTCTTGTCAATGTTTATGACCATTTCAGTTGATGTTTACATAATCCTAAACAGTGTAATGATGTTCAACTTCAGTTAAACTTACCTGTACTTCAGCAGTACTCTTGAGAAAGCAAAGGAATGCCTCAGAGAACTGAGACCCACAAGAGCCATTACGCAAATCTGCTATACAAGGGCAATCGAGTGCTCTCTGTGCCTTGGCGTCAAGCGACTGATTGAAATGACATTTGTCAGATAACTCGGATCATTCAAAAAAGTAAAAGCTTGTGGATAATTGAATAACAAGAAATATGGAGGAATAACCTCATCCTCATTCTCATCTTCACCATAAGCTGCAGCTTCTGTGAAATTTAAGAAAAAGTGACAATAATGTCAAATATCGAAGAGATCAACAATAGAAACAGTACTTGAAATATTTCAATGAAACTAAAACTAGACTTAGGAGATGCATTCCCATGGAAATTACAATGGCAATGACTCGAGAATCTTTCTACAAGCAAGATCATTTCGGCTTTGAGAACTTAAACACGATGAGAAAGGCAAATTTAATACTAAGCACAATCATCGTCACCGAAATCAAACATAGAACAAAACAATCCCAATTCATAAAACTAGGCTACTGCAATTTATTGGATATCCTCTCGATCGAGAGACTTGAGGTTGAGAAGAACACCGAACCTGCAAGAAGAAAACCCATCGGAGACGACGAAGTATCATCGGCATCAGAATGCCGCGACGAATTGGTAGAAGGAGGAGGAGGAATGTTCGTATTCGTCGTCGTTGGAATAGAATTCTCGTCACTCTGAGCTTGACCCATCTAAAAATATTTCAGTCAAAACCTCGGGAAAGAATTTGGTTAGCCGCCGAGGAGAAGCAGATTCATCCCTCTGAAGACATGCGTCAAGACTTGACGGGCGGCGAATCTGAATTCCAAAATCCAAATCAAGACATGGCCCAAATAGTTTGGGCTTCACATTTTGCTTTGGATTTATTGGGCTTTAATACTAAATTCAATTTTCCAAACTGGTAGTTTTTTTCAGTTTTCTTTGTCATTAAATCAAATACAATCATTTGCACAACTCAAACTGTAAATTTTGCGAATAACTGGAATCAAATTTCAGTTATAAAACTTACAGAAACATATACTTACTTGACCAAAATACTTGTAACTCTTTTATGTTTTATTGTTTTCTTTTCTTCAATTGAGAGGAATTATCTCTCAATTTATTCAAATTAACAACAAAAAAAAACAATAGAACACAAATATTTCTAATCATCATTGCGCCTCTAGCATCCTCTAAGACACTCGATATAATCTCCTCTGACATGGACATTAAAATAATAGAAGCCTAACTCTAACTAGTCAGTCAAATCGGTTTAATAGTTAGCATTTCTATATACGTGTCTAATTTGAATTATTCAGATTTTTCAAATGATATCATAACATAATCGCCGTACTACAAATAACAAAGGACAAAAATCGTTGATCCAATGTCATTAAGAAGCCCACGATTAACCGAATAATCTCTTTAGTTATGTCGAACATATCCTGATGTTGAGCGTGAAGCCACCACACCGAGTAAGCGCATGTTCCCTCTAGACACACCATTCATATTTAGTTTCATCCAACCCTCATCTGGAGGGGTCAATGTGATCAGTCTCCCCATCCTCTTGGCAATTATGTTATCCTTGCTCTTCACGTGAGCAAGATGTACCTCTCGCCCAAGCTCTTTGATTAACTTCACTCTGCCATAGTTCCAAAAATGTATGCACACCTCTACTTTCATATGCACTAAACTGTCATCGCAACTATTATCGAACAAGCATTGTCCTTTACTATTTTCGTGACTCTCAAATTCTCATAGATACATTCCAAATTCGATTACTCAAAGAAAATTTCTTGTCTGCATGTCAGCCTATTCTCTACCATATAACTTTAATAGAAGGACAATAACGGAGCACATGAAGGATGGATTCATAACTGTCACAACATATCTGACAAACACTTTTCTCACTCAAATGCATGCAATGTCGTTCCATATTTGTCAGAACTGACTGATTTGCAACTATACAGATTAAGACTTTTATTATCTCTGGTCCCACCGCACACCATAGACGATAAAATAAATAATTCATATTTTGGCGAGGTTCCTTACCCCAAGTTAAAACATTGTAAACTGACTTAATTGTGAACTTGTCATCAGCTATTTTACCCCACACACTATGTCTTTCACTTTTGTTATGTCAGCCGAAACCACTGACACTAACTGAAATAAGTGTTTGTCTGAAAGTAAGCAGTTCAATTTGAACCAAATTCTATTCCAACCTAGGAGATTATAGCTCACTATCTTCCTTTGCTAACACCTTTGTTGGAATCTGTAAACTAGCAATATCTAGTAATGATGCATTTATCACCTATTTATATGTCTAAATCTGACATGTTTTCCATCACCAACAACTCATCATATCAAAGGAATAAGGACCATCCACATTCATGTAAGAAGACCATGTGCTTTTTGCCCCGAGCCATAAGGGTCACGTGTGTCCGTAATTTTGTATTTGCTTCTCAAAACCTTCGTTCACAAGCTCCTTTTATCATTTAATAATTGCTAGCCTACTTTTGATACTAGGGCTTTGTTCATTTTATTCGCCTTGCGGATACCTAGACCCATCTTCGTCGTCGCCTGGCAGCCTCTTTTCTGTAAGTATTTGAATCGATCAGACAATTTGAGGAACATATCACTCAAGATTGATTAGACAACTTGAGGAATATATCACAGGTCAATGATCAGACATTAAATGCGAAATTGAAGATGTGGTGAAGCAGCAAGTTAAAAAGGAATCAAAAAGTCATTGTAACAGAAGTTTAAGGTTGATGATGTGTCAAAGCCAAGTAGTTATTCCAAACAAGATGTTCCAGACAAGAAGTTGTTCAAGCCAAGAAGTTGTTCAAGCCAAGATGTGGTAAAGTTATTCTTGACAAGAAGTTGTGTGAAGACAAGTGGTTGTGTGAAGACAAGACAGTGTGTGGAGACAATAGGTTGTCTGAAGAAAAATATCTAATACACAGATCTCATTGCTGAGTTGGACAAGTTACTGAGATAGAGAACGAGCTGGACGAGGAACAAATTAGCTAAAATGTCAAGTTGCCTTTTTTGAAGAAAGTTCAAGTTGTTTTTGTGAAGAAAAAGGAAAACTTCCTTATCAAGAGAATTTCCATTTCTTGAAAATTTGAAAGATCCTAGCTAAGTTGGACGAAAACTTGCTGGTCAAGGTGAAGTTCAGGTCAAGGAGCGGTCAACAGAAAATTCGGGTTGCTGTCAAGTTGAAATGAAAAGTTGTCTAAACAAGAGAATTTCCATTTCGTGGAGATACGGAAGATTCTAGGTTAAGGTTTGAAATACTATATAAAGGAAAAAGGGGTTGGCATGGTTGACTAACACTTTGAGCATTGACAGAGAATTGTAACTTCACAACAAACCAAAAGAAAAGCGTTGTGAAGAGGAGTGTTCAGGTTTGGGTATTTTGATTGTGTATCACGAGGGTCATTAGTGATTAATCGGAAAGATTTCTTAGGCTAGATTGTCGGGTTCTTTTGGGGAGAGAGAGTGAATGAGAGCACAAGAGTGTTAAGAATTGTTTTGGTTAAAATCTAGTAAAAGTGTTATTTTGGTGCGTTCTAAAATGGTATTTCAAATTTCTGTTGCATTCTCTATATTTTTTCAATTGGTATCAAAGCCACACAACTAACTACATAAGGTGAGATTATGTGGACAGTATGAAGAATACACATTGCTTTGTGGCTATCAGGGAACCATTGAAGTTTGACCCTAATAACTATGGTTATTGAAAAGTTCAGATGAAACAAATCGTCAAAGGGATTGATGAAGAAGCATGGGGAGCGGTTGAAAATGGATAGAAACCACTAACAATGAAGGATGAAGGGGTTGAAATTGTCCTTAAACCAAAGAAGAAGTGGACAGGTAAAGAAAAAAAAAGAATTCAAGTTAAGTTCCAAGGCTTTGTCGGCCATCTTCAACACGTTACCATTGATCCGTTCAAACGGGTCCAATGATGCACCACAACAATGGAGGCATGGGATATTCTTCAAGTTTGTTAGAAAGAGCCAATTGTGTGAAACGAAACATAATCGACATGTTGGTCTCACGTTTTGAATCCCAGTCTATGGGAGAACACGAATATGTTAAAGATTTCAGCAGCAAACTCAGCTCTCTATCACATGAAGCACTTGTTTTGGGAAAAACATACAAGGACAAGAAGCTGGTAAAGAAGTTCCTTCGATGTCTTCCTACCAATTTTCACATACATCGATTTGCTACTGAAGTAAGTAAAAACTTTGATAATTTAAGATTTAATCAAGTGATTAGTATGATGCAGGCATTTGAAATTCAACCTAACAAGGGTGTTGAACAACATCACAAAAAAAGAATCGACTTGGTAGCTGAGGAAGAACCCAAACCACAAAAAGATGATCTGGAAGACAATATGGGATTAATTTTTAAGAAACATCTTAGGAAGCTGGACAGAGATCAGAATAGAGATAATCAAGTGGGTTCCAGACAAGTTCCGGAAAGAGATTCACAGAAATCAGACAAGCAGTGCTTTGAGTGTCAAGGGTATGGTCATTTCACGGCGAATTGCCAAATTTTTAAGAGAAATATGGCATTCAAATGCTTTGAATGCCAAGGGTATGGTCACACAAAATCGGAGTGTGCATGAAATCCAAAACAAAAGGATAAAGGTGCTCTTGTAAGTTGGAGTGAGAGTGATTCAGATGGTGAAGACGAGGACGATCTTCTCAACTAATCCATGTCAGGTTAAGGAGTGATTGAAGCTGAATCATAGTTGACTATTGATAAGGCTGGAAACAGAGAGTGCTATGTGGTTGTTAATAGTTAGAATGTTGTATCTAATCAGGATTTTAAGGACGAGGATGATCAGAACTCAGATGATGACTTAGGTCTATCTCTAGAGGATAAGTTGCATATTGTTGTAAGGAACTTGGTCGAAATTAAGGAAAATAACAACCAACTTGGTGTGGAGAACAATTTTCTGTCCGACAAAGCTCTGAGATTAGAGACACAGGACTCGAAGCAGAAAAGGCCAAGAATATCGAACTCGAAAGTCGACTTGCTGAGCAACTCAAGAACATCAAGATACTCTCCAAAGGTACAAAAGATCTTGACAGGATTTTGCAGTCTGGATGCACAGACAAAGCAAATTGGGTACTAGGTTATCGAGGAACTGAAAACACAACTACCAACACTATTTTTGTTAAAGCAATGGAAATAGGGTCTACTTTTAACCCAATCCACAGAGGAGCAAAAAACTCTCAGTCCACCTCATGAGTGTCTATCAGACCTCAAATCTCTGATCGCTTCAATTAATATGGTTGTAGAATTGCAGGTAACAACTAATAGATTTTTGGTTTTATGGAAAATCTCGTCATATCAAAGTTGAATGTCACAGCTATCTGAATGTAATCAAGGAAGCGATTAGGCATGATAAAGTTTACTGGGATAATAAGGTGAAGAATAGACTTTGGGTTCAAAAGCATGATATTATCATTGTTATGATCATGTTACAGAGTTTTGATATTGTGACAAGAAAGGATCACGAGTCATGATGGGCACACAGGTCAGTATGCTGAATTTTAAGATTATACAAAACAAACAAATAGTGATTGGTGGTGAGGCAAGAAGAAATACTCAGTCTTGGAAAACACATTGTAGGAAACAACTTTATGATGTAGTGAACAATACCCTACTGTCTAACCACTCACGACACATATGGTGTCATTCCTGGTAATCAATAGACTCAAACATACGATATGCCCTCTAATTGATAAATAATTGTATCGTAAATCATAAATAGTTGTTGGTGAATATTTGATTTTGTTTTTTTGTTATTAATTTTCTTAATTGATTGTGGAAAATTGATTGTAATTGATTATATGGACACATGGAGACAATTTGCTGTATTATTCACCAAACCATTGAATTTAATCCAATTTTGTTGAACTAAACATAGTTTTGTTATTTGTGAGTTTGGGCTGATTTGAGACATGAACATGATCTGTAAAAGGATTACACAATTCCGAAAGATGAAGACTGATACCAGGGTTGATTGATTCTGTGGAAAATAGTTGCATGTCATGTCCTTCTATGTTGACTTTGCGTAAATGGTTGTGTCATTGTGAAGCAGGAAGTCAAAGAGCAGAGGAAAGCAATTCTATCAGCTGGTTGAGAAGTCAAGTAATGCCCTAATATAGCACTGTCTCACATCATGGACCATTGATATTTAATCAGAACACCGAGTTGAGAAGTCAAGTGATACTTGTGTTCTATTTTAGTGCATTCAAGTGGGTGAACACTAAGTTAAAAAAAACAAAAGTTGATTTGTTCCCTTCAAGTGCATTCAAGTGTGTGTATCATTTACAAGAATATGACTTTTGTCGATACACACAATCTTCTATATCTCCAAAAAAAATTCCAGCTGCCTGTTTTACGGTGTCATGAATAGAGTGTTCAAACACGCATATGATAAAGGCATGTCTGGTGAAAGATTAGCCATTTCACTTGGATCTGAACAAAAGTCTCGATGATTAATATGTGTGATGTGCTTTCAGGATCCATGTTTTACTTGTCGATAATCAGCATATATCAAGGTATTGAGTTGAGTCATTTATTTTTTAAATGAATTAATTTTTTATATATGTTCATATGATCAATCAACTATATGGGTTATTCAATTTTTCATGAATCTCAATGATTTCGTGTATTATAGACAACTTTATGTGGAATGGATTTAGGTCTAACAATATTTGTTCCCCCATAATCAAACATTTCTCCCCCTGCTTGAGTATACAACTAAGTTAGAAAGACAAGCAGATGTTTAAACAAAGGAATATCACCAGAATAGTCACATGTCGTGCATCAACCTTACCAACGAGCTGAACAATTCAACAAGGGTCTGAATGTTTAAAGTCATGCCTAGCACACTTAGCAAACAGATTTATATAATTAACAATCACAAGGGGAAATGTAGATATAGTTTATGTGATTTATCTCATCTCAGTTAACAGAACTGTGTTTAACACGACTAGTTGAATATCTCTCTAATGTTAGATGAAATCTCTCTAGTGGTTGTAGTGTATCTTGTTTTGCCTGCTCTCTCCAAGTGTGTTTCAGAAACAAAAGCAAGAAGTGCTTGAGCAATAAACTAAGTTAAAAAGGGGGAGACTAAAAATGTTTGAATTCGCATGCTGACGGAATTAGAACATTAGGAATCAATAAACTGAAGTTTTAGAAGGTGAAGATATCAAGATCAAGCAACTGATAAGAATACATCAAGAATCAACAAGCTGAAGTTGCAGAAGGTGAAGATATCAGAATTAGCTAACTGATAAGAACGCATTAGGAATCAACGAGTCGAAGTTGTACAGAATAGAGAGATATTGGATTCAACTCAATAATAAGAGCAGCGCAGACTTTGTATTCTAACACTTATTTAATTGTTTTTAACTCAGGAGTTTGATAATCACTCTCAAATGAAAAGGGGGAGACTGAAAGTGTTCGAATCGATCATGCAAGTTGAGAAACAAATCCTTGAAGATTGATCAGACAACTTGAGGAACATATCACAGAGAAATGATCAGACATTAAATGCAAAATTGAATATGTGGTGAAGCAACAAGTTAAAAAGGAATCAACAAGTCATCGTAACAGAAGTTGAAGGTTGATGATGTGTCCAACACAAGTAGTTGTTCTAAACAAGATGTTCCAGACAAGAAGTTGTTCAAATCAAGAAGTTGTTCAAGTCAAGTGGCTGTCTGAAGTTGTTCTCCGCAAGAAGTTGTGTGAAGACAAGTGGTTGTGTGAAGACAAGTAGTTGTGTGAAGACAAGTGGTTATGTGGAGACAAGAGATTGTCTGAAGACAAGTATCTAATACACATATCACGTTGTTGAGTTAGACAAGTCGTTGAGCTTGAGAACAAGATTGATGAGGAACAAATGAGCTAAAATGTCAAGTTGCTTTTTTGAAGAAAAGCCAAGTTGTTATTGTGAAGAAAAATGAAATATTCTTTATCGAGAGAATTTCTATTCTGGGAAATTGGGAAGATTCTAGCTGGTCAAGGTGAAGTTCTTGTTAATAGAAAAGATAGGTCTTTGTCAAGAAGAAATAGAAAATTGTCTTACCAATGAATTTCAAATCTAGGAGATATGAAAGTTCTTAGGTTAATGTTTGACGTCCTATAAAAAAGACAAAGGGGTTGGTGTGACCGCCTAACACTTTGAGCATTGAGAGAGAATTATAACTTCACAATGAACCAAAAGAAAAGTATTGTGAAGAGGAGTGTTCGGGTTTGGATATTTCGATTGTGTATCACGAAGGTGATTAGGGATCAATCAGAAAGATTTTTTAGACTAGATTGTTGACTTCTTTCGGGGAGAGAGAGTAAAACCAAAAACCATAAGAATTGTAAGAATTATTTTGTATAAAATCTAGTAAAAACGTTGTTTTGACGCGTTCTAAAATGGTATTTTAAGTCTTTGTTGCGCTCTCTATATTTTTTCATTCCATGATACTAAATGTTGTCTCATCTGCTTTGGGTTTCCTATATTTATGAAGGTTCTTAAAACTCTACCAAATGGTGTTTCCTCTATTTTGTACTACGGTTTTGATACATAATGTTTCATATAATGTCATTCATTTAAAATTATTAAATCTTTATGAATTAATTCTAGAAAAGTTCACTTTTTGTCAAAAACAACAGCGAAAAAGTCTTATACTGATTTGAATCTTAGGTTGTCAAAATGAAATGTAGGGTCCAAACTTTACAATATAAAACCCAGAAAACACAACGGTTTTGTAAATCCTTCTCGACATATTTAACAAGTAACGACTCCATTAATATCATCGATTCTTTCTGGCCCTCAATATCCAATCACTTTTCTCTCGTTCAAATTTAGGATTACTACAATCTATATTATTTAATTTTATTGAGACTCTAAAAAGTTAATGTATATTTACTACTATTACATATTTCTTCTTTCTGATAATTTTTTAAAAAGATTTTAAAAGACGAGATCATACGAATTACTAAAAATATCTCTTTTGAAATGTCTTTTTTCAAAATATATCCTCTGATGATCATTTTCCCAATTTTCAAAGGAAATGGTAGGTTTTGAAAATGGTACATACTAACATGGATATTTTTCAAAATCCTCCATTTAAGATTTATATCATTACAATTTTTATGGTTGCACAATTTAAATCTTATAATCGCGCAAAAGAATAAATCATTAGAATGTTCAAAAGAAAAAGTGAATTAAGGCTAAGTAGATATTTTTATTTTTAAGACATTAGTTGATGTATTATTTATAATAAATATCACTAGAAAAAAATTTAAAACAAGAATATTTATAATAAATATTTTTAGGTTATAAAACCATCTTCAATAGTTTATTCTTTTTTTCTAAAAATAAAACCGAATTTACTTTTATAATCTTCTCTATTTTTTACTCCAAATAAATATAGAATAAAAATAAAGAATTTCAAAAACTTGCTGTAGTAAAAATTAAATTTTTTTAGAGTAATAAATAAATATCATTGAAGATATGTTTTCTCCAAATATAGAGTTTAAATAAGATTTATAGTACCCTTAAAAATGCTTTTACTGTCAGAAAATCATAAGATAAATTACTTAGACATGAAATATAAGCTCTAATATTAGCTGCTTATTTTTTTGTTTACTTTTAATTCTTAATTACTGGATTTAAAAGTCAACACGAGAAATGAATATATACATTAAACAAAAAAAATATTCCCAAACATTGTTCCCACTCTCATCTTATTATATAAAGTATAATGTTTCAAAGTTACTCATTAATAAGATTGTTCCACACGTTAGATCCAAATATTCAATTTTTTTTTTACATTTATATATTAAAAATAAGAAGATAAATATATTTTTAGATAGATTTTTAAATATTTAAATTTATCACAAAATATGTATCTCTATACACAATCCTAATATAATAATGATTGTAAATAATTATTTTATTTATAATTGAAAATAAAATTATTCATAAATATTTATTTTATACTAAGTGTAAACTTAAATAATATTATATTTTAAAAATAATTATAAAACGAATTTTAATATAAAATAAATATTTTTATATTCTTAACAATGGAATCCTAACAGAATATAAATGTCGTAACAAACAACATAAATTTTTAATATATGTATATTCTTAAAAAACAATTTTCATAATTAAAAATTAAAAAAAATATATAAATTTCTTAATTATTCTAAATCTTATTATATCTTACTAGATACGGACCCTTGCAAAACACGAGTTATTTTTTGTCAAAAACTTAATATGTATGATAATTAAAACCATATTTCTACAAATTATATGTTTTTCAAAAAATATTCTAAGTTAAAATTATATATCTTAGTTTAGACCAATAAATGTTTGTAATTTCTTTTAGTTTTAAAGTTTATTCTAAATTATTCCATAGACAATAACATACACTAAATCAAAATTTTTACTTTATTTTATGAGAACTGTTTTAATTAAAATTAAAATTAATACTTTCTCTATCCTATAATCTTTATTAATTCATTTTTAACTCCAATTTGATCCGTGGAATAATTCTGTTGATTAGTAACTTTGGAAACTCAAATTTATAGATTTTAGGATTTGATTTTATCGCTTTTTATCATAAAATATAAATATAGAATAATTTTTGATCATTGGATTTAACACATGAACAATCTTGGTTATTAGTAACTATTGAAATCCAACTTTATAGATATTATGATTTGATTTTATTATTTTTGATAAACTATAAATAATAAATAATTTTAGATCGTTAGATTTAACATGTGGAGTAATCTCATTGATTAATAATTATAAAACTCAACATTATGTAATATATTTTGATTTTATCATTTTTTCTATAAAAATAAAAATACGAAATAATTTTTGATCTTTGGATTTGACATATGGAACATTCTCGTTGATTAGTAGCTTTTGAACCCAACTTTATACAATAAGATTAAGATTTCATTTTATCTATTATTTAATAAAATAACTACACAAAATAATTTTTGATCGTTAGATTTGATATTTGGAACAATTTCATTGATTACTAACTTTTGAAACTCAACTTTATTTAATAGGATTAGGAATTTATTTTATCTTTTACTTAATAAGATATATATACATAATATTTTTTGATCGTTGGATTTGACACTTAGAACAATTCTGTTGACTACTAACCTTTGAAACTTAATTTTATAAAATAGAATTAGGAATTTATTTTATCTTTTATTTAATAAAACATAAAAATAAAATAATTTTTGATTATTAGATTTGACATATGGAATAGTCTTGTTGATTACAAACTTTTAAAACTCAAGTTTTTTTAATAGAATTAGGATTTGATTTTATCATTTATTTAATAAAATATAAATACTGAATAAGTTTTTATTGTTTGATTTGGTACGTAGAACAATCTCGTTGGCTACTAACTTTTGAAACCCAAAATTATACAAGAGGATTAGAAATTGAATTTATCTTTTATTTAATAAAATATAAATACGGAATAAATTGTGATCATTAAATTAGACACGTGAAACAATCTCGTTAAGTACTAACTTTTGAAACTCAACTTTATTCTTCATGTTAATGAATAACTTAGAAACCTTACTTTATATAAAAGAATTTATCTTTTCTTTTTATAAATTATTTTTAATATAAAATTATTTTTATATAATAAGATTAGTAATGAAAATTAATTTTTGTTAGAAATAATTTTTTACCAATTAGTATTCTTGATTTCCTTTTTATTAAGATTTCTTTTTAGGTTAGAAGTTATTTTTAGATTAAGATAAGCTATATATTAAAGAATATATTTAAAAATCTATTTTATCTATTTAAAAAAATTTATAAATAAATTTCTGATCATTGATTTTGACATGTAAAATCATCCTATTAATGAGTAACTTTGAAACCTTATTTTATATAATAGGATGATAGTATTCCATGTTAATAATATTAAAATAAAATAATGATACATTAAAGGTAAAATGTTTACCTTTTTTGCTTGTTTGTCTTGATTGCGTTGGATGTAAACGGGAGATAAATAATTATGTTAAAGAGAGCTTGAAAACATTGAGAGAATTGTAAAAGTCGCTTATGTGTTTATGTATATATACCAAATGATATTCACAATTTCCTTTCAGATTAGAATTATGAATATAAAATCTTATTTAGATTAGGATCATGTATACATAGTTATTTAGGAAATATTTAGCTAATTATATTCGGTCAGGATTAGGATAAAAAATACATATTTTATGATAAAGCTAAATATTAAAAAATCTATTTAAAAGTTTTTTTTAAAATAAATAAATACAGTAAAATTTCTAACCATTGGATTTTGACACGTGGAATCATCTTGTTAATGAGTAACTTTGAGATCCAACTTTATATAATAGGAAGATAAGATTTATATTAGGATTGTAGATAGAGATACATATTTTGCGATAGAGATAAATATTTTAAAAAACTATCTTAAAGTATATTTATCTTCTTAATTTTAATATATAATTGCAAAAAAAAATTTATTCGTTGGATCTGATACGTGGAACAATCCTGTTAATGAATAACTTTGAAATATTCTACTTTATATAATATATATATAAATTGGCAAAATATCATATTAATAATAGTAAATTAAATAATGATAATTTTAATTTTAAATGTTTACCTTTTCTACTTGTTTGCCTTGATTCTGTTGGATGTAAAAGGAAGAGAAATAATTAAGTTGGAGAAAGCTTGAAAAGTTGGAGAGATGTGAAAAATTTATCTCTGTGTTTATGATTATATAGCAATTAATATTCACAATTCTTTTT
Source organism: Lepidium aucheri (assembly GCA_900406435.1). Taxonomy (NCBI): domain Eukaryota; kingdom Viridiplantae; phylum Streptophyta; class Magnoliopsida; order Brassicales; family Brassicaceae; genus Lepidium; species Lepidium aucheri. The sequence continues at coordinate 14,457 of OVBA01005639.1, forward strand.
TAGATTAGGCTATAATCTATTATACAAATAAATATTTAGAAGATATTTAGATAACTATTTTCTGTCAGGAATAAGATCATAAATATATCTATCTTAAAGGCTAAACTAATGTGGATAATCTTATTATACAAAAACCAATGTCGAAATTTTTTTTAATATTAACTCTGTTACCAATAAAATAAGATATTTCATGCTAACTAATCTCTATGTCTCTATGTCAATGATGACTATGTATATAGATAACTATCTATATATAATATTTATTTTATAATTATAATAAATAGATATAATTATTTTTTATTTTTTATTGAATTTGATTTTTCTTATAAAATATTAACAACAGAATTTTAAGATTAGGATACAATTAATTAGTTGCTATTTTTTATGTTAGGATTCGGTTCCTTCATATAATAGGATTTCAAATAGAAACAAATATTTTGTGATAAAGATATGATTATCTTTTTTTAATTGTTTTGAATATATTAGCAAAAAAATTATGATCGTTGAATTTGACACGTGGAAGAATCCTGTTAATTACTAACTTTGAGAAACCTTACTTTATATAATAAGATTATATAAAGTAGAATATTTCAAAGTTACTCATTAACATGATTGTTTCACATGTCAGATCTAATGATCAATGTTTTTTCTGTATTTATATATTAAGAAAAATATACTTTAAAATAAAATTTTCCAAATATGTATCTCTATCCACATTGATATAAAGTTAGTATTCAATTGAATTGTTTCACATGTCAAATCCAATGATTCAAAATTATGCAGTATCCTATTATATAAAGTTGAGTTTCAAAAATTAGTTATCAACAAAATTATTACAAATGTCAAATATAATACTATTATATAAAGTTGGGTTTTAAAAGTTTCTAATCAACATGATGCTTCCACANCGATGCTTCCACATGTCAAATACTATTACATTAAGTTGTGTTTCAAAAATTTCTAATCAACACGATGCTTTCACATGTCAAATCTAACGATTTAATATTTTACAATATCATATTATACAAAGTTGGGTTTTAAAAGTTAGTCTTCAACGAAATTTTTTAACATGTCAAATCTAACAATTCAAAATTTTACAGCATCATATTATATAAAGTTGGGTTGCAAAAGTTAGTTATCAACAAGATTATTCCACATGTCAAATCCAATAATTCAAAATTTTACAATATCATAATATATAAAATTGAGTTTCAAATCTTATTATATAAAGTTGATTTTTAAAAATTACTAACAAAATTCTTATATATTATCTAAAATACAATAAGTGTATACATATATATATATAAGTTTCAGAAAACTTGTGCATCGCGCGGGTCTATATCTAATCAAATTTTTTTTTGATAGGATACACTCGTCAATATTTGATTTTTCACTTTTTCCATTAATAGCTTCTTTTTTTAAAACAATCGAATTCAGTGTTTTGGTCTTACAGATTTTGCTAAGCAACTACCTTTATGAACCTTATGGAAATTGTGGAAGAGTCATAATTTTCTATTTTATCAACGCAAATCACAGACTTGGATCAAAACTGTTCGTGAAAATGAACGCGATGTTTTAGAGTGGACTAATTTGACTCACGTAATTCTTAACGAGAATTATTATCTTTCGAGTTAATAAACTATTATGATGATGTTAAAAAAAAACAATCGAATTCAGTTATATGTTTTTTTTGGTAGGAATTGAATTCAGTTATATTGCGTAAATAATTCTAGTCTTTTAATTAAACTGCATATCTCTTATATAATAAAAGCATAGCATTAACTTAAATACCGTGTTATATTGTCTGTTTTGGACTAGGTTGTATTGTTACTAGAAAATATTATCACATAATATTTGTCACACAATTATATTCTGATAAGATTGTATAACTAATTAATTAATATTATTATCTAGATTTAATACTAATTATAAACTAAATGTTAATCTAACTAGGATTACGTATCCTAATCCAATAAGAATTAGAAATCTTATATTTTTATAAGATCCTGTAACTAATTAATTAATTATTATTATCTAGATTAAATATTATTTATAAATTAATTATATTCTGATTATTATTATCATATCTCGCTTACTTTGAAATTATTTTTGAAATTATTCTATTACAATTTTAATTTCTTGAATAATTATATTCCTAATCCTAATCGATATCTATTAAAAATAATCATTCAAATCCTAATAGAAAAATTAATAAACGATATCTACTTAAGACCCACCCTAAGACAATTATCATAATACTTTATTCATGTGAATGCTTTTATAATAATTTAAAATATTTTCTAATTAAATGGTATATTTACCGCCGCAATAAGATTTTTTATATATGTGTAATAATATAATAAAGATTTTAAATCTCTTTATTTGTTTTGATTGGTCAATTTGTTTAAATTCATTAATTTGTCTTTTTGTTTAGATAAGTATATTTTTTTAAACTAATTATTGCTTTTCATTTGATTTCAATAAAACATACAATTAAAAAGAAAAATTTAACCGTTTAAGATTTGATTTTCGTTGGTTTTAAAAAAATCTCTAACCAATTAAGATTTGAATTTTGTTTGTTATAAAATAAAATGTTAACCAATTAAGATTTAATATTTGTTAGTTTGGAAAGACCAATTAAAATTTAATTTTTGCTGGGTTAAAAAAGAAATCTTTAACTAATTAAGATTTGATTTTCAGTGGTTTTTTAAAAAGAAATCTTTTATTGAGATTTTGATAAGAACCTTAATACGATTTTGTTTGTTTTAACAAATAATTTCTTTTGCATTTTAACAAGAAACTTAATTTAAATATTATTGGCCAACGCAATAAAAACCATAAAAAATATTATATTGAGATATTTCTAATCCAAAACTCTATATATAATAAAATCGTAACGTTTGTATAATATCTTTATCTACAAAATAATCTAATCCAAATCTCTTGATAGTATTTGATAAAATTCCTTAACTAGTTCTTAATAGGAAAATTTTGAGAAATGCCCCTTTTAGTGTATCCCTTTTCAAAAATGCCCCTTGACATTTATCTTTTGAAAAATACCCCTCATTAATACAAAAATGACTAAAATACCCTTAATAGAATTGTTACAAACTTTTCCCGCCAAAAAAAAAAATTTCCGCCAAAAAAAAAAGTTTCCCGCCAAAAAAACTTTTTTTACCAAAATTTCAAAAAAAAAAGTTTACGAAAAAAAAAATTTCCCGCCAAAATTTTTTTATAAGTACGCTTATAAATCTTTACAAAATTTTTATAAACACCTTATAAATTTTTATAAACACCTTATAAATTTTTTATAAACACCTTATAAATTTTATAAGGTCTCTTATAAAACCTTATAAATTTTGATAAACACGTTATAAATTTTTTATAAACACCTTATAAATTTTTTAAGCTCTTTTATAAAGGCTTATAAATTATATAAGCTTTATTATAAGCTCGCTTATAAATTTTTGTAAATATCTTATAAAGTTTTATAAGCACCTTATAAATTTTTTATAAACACATTATAAATTTTATAAGTTATCTTATAAAACTTTATAAATTATATAAGCTCTATCATAAAACTTTATAAATTTTATAAGATCTCTTATAAAACTTTATAAATTTTATAAGCTGTCTTATAAGGCCTTATAAATTTTATAAGCTCTCTTATAAAAAAATTTTATAAACTCCCTTATAAATTTTTTTAGCGGGAAAATTTTTTCGTATAGTGGAAATTTTTTTTGCGAGAATATATTTTTTGGCGGGAAAAATTTTTTTTTTGTCGGGAAAAAATTTTTTTTGGTGGGAAAATTTTTTCGTATAGCGGAAAATTTTTTTGCGAGAAAATTTTTTTGGCGGGAAAAAATTTTTTTTGGCAGGAAAAATTTTTTTGGCGGAAAAAAAGTTTGTAAAAATATATAAAAATAACAACATAAGGGTATTTGGGTCATTTTTCCATAATGAGGGGCATTTTTTGAAAATGTCCTCCTTTGAGGGTTATTTTTTGAAAATGTTCTCCTTTAAGGGGCATTTTTATAATTCTCCTTAGTTTGATTTTATTAGCTATAGTTATTTTAACAAATAAGTTAGTTAAGATTAAGAGAAGATCCTTAATTAAACAGATTTCATTTGTTAAATTAGGATAACTACATCAATTCAATATTTAACAAAATACCTTATATTTAATTTAATAATTAGATTTATAATTCCTAAATTTGTTTTGATTGGTTAATTTGTTTAAACTAACTAATTTATCTTTTTGTTTATATAAGATTATTTTTTTAAACAAATTATTTGTTTTTAATGAATTTCAATAAAACCATACAATTAAAAAGGAAAGATTTGATTTTTGTTAATTTAAAAAAGAATTTCATACCAATTAAGATTTGAATTTCATTTGTTAAAAATGAAAGTTTAACCAATTAATATTTTATTTTTGTTGGTTTAAAATGAAATATTTAACCAAATAAAATTTAATTTTCAATGATTTAAAAAAAAATCTTTAACCAATTAACATTTGATTTTTGTTGGTTTAAAAATAAATATTTTGTTTGGATTTTGATAAGAACTTTAAGATGAATTTTTTTGTTTTAACAAATAAGTTTGTTTATATTTTCACAAGAACATTAATTTAAATATTATTGTTCAATTTTTATTGAAATATTCCTAACTCAAATCAAAATACCTTATATTTAGGAGAAAGCAAACAAATGATATTCTTAATTCTAATAGAACAAAAAATTTAATCGTCTATATAAATAATACCTCTGGACAAATTTAACAACACTAAACATTTTTTGTACTCTTTTTTCCCAATTTTTCTTTTTCTTCATCTTGTATTTTTCTAAATTTTTTTTGTTGAAACCCAACAAATAAACCTGGAGGATTAAAGTTAAA